>VMDO01017603.1:0-44418 GCA_007922755.1 Pedetes capensis
ATTACCATTTTTCTAATGTAATTTTTATATTTTTTCTTTTTAGTTTTTTTTAAATCTTTTTCTGTGTATCTTTTTTATTTGCTATACTTTAAATCTTTTTGGCTTACTACTTCTTACTGCTCTGGTTATGTTTACCTAATCCTATTCATATATCTTTTCTTTTGTTGTGCAATTATATTTTTGCTTGTTTTTGGATCCTTTCCCTCCCTCTTCATACCTAATTCTTTTCCTTCTAGATCTTTTCCCTTTCTTTTACTTCTCCCCTGAAGCATCCTTCTCTCTCCCCTTTCTCTGTCCTCCCCTTCTTCTTTTAGGGAAATACATTTATACCTTCATCCTAAACATTTTGTAACTTCCTGTTGTTGTTGTTGTTGTTAGGTGCCTTCGAGTCAGTATCTGACTCATAGCCACCCTCATAGGGTTTTCAATGGCTGACTGTTTCGGGATTCCTTGGGAGCGGATTGCCAGGTCCTTCTCCCATTTTTGCGGTGCTGGGAATTGAACTCAGGACCTCAGAGACTGCAGTGCAGTGCTCTACCAACTGAGCTAAATCCCAGCCCTTGTAACTTCCTAGCTTACCCTATTTTCGTCAATCATTGTTCTGTGGGCCTTGGTGGTGGAGCACTTGGCTTCAAGTGATTTTAAGTATATTTTTAAATCGGGTTTGGTCAGATATTGTACCTAATATAGGGATTTGTCTTTCTCTCTGGGAGTGGCACTGGAGATTGTGACCTCAAGAGAAAGCTGCTAAAAAGGCCCACAAATAAAAAGGAAGTGATATTCACCCTTACAGATGCATAAATCACAACTCAGAAGCACAAGAAACATGGAAAAGCAAGATAATGCATCTCCTCTAAAATACCATGAATCCAAAGACACTGTTGTTTGGGTGTCATTGGGTCATATTCAACTCCTAGCGACCCTATGTATAACAGAACAAAATATTACTCAACACTGTGCGATACATCCATTCCTTTTATGTTCAAACCCATTGCGGCAGCACTATACTTCTCATTTGGAGTAATGACACATCAACAAAAGGAAGCCCTGGGAGCTTTACTCAATTCTTGCCAGACTCCATTTTGAGGAGGAAACTCTTCCCCAGTCATTTCTTTAAAACCTTCCAGTATGGGGGCTCATTTTCCAGCACTATAATTGACAGTAATTCTCTGCTATTCATAGGGTCTTAAATGATTAATGGTTTCGGGAGTAGGCTGCTGGGTCCTTCTCCTTAGTCTGTCTTAGTGTGAAGGCTCAGGTGAAACCTGACCATCACGGGTAGCCCTACTGATATCTAAAATGCTAGTGGCAGAGTTTTCAGCATCACAGCAACACACAAGCCCCCACAGCATGACAAGCTGACAGAAACCTGGGGAAAGATACTGAAACAGTTGAAATGTCAGACAAATAAATTAAAAATCTACTGGTAAAAATGATCAATGACTTCAAATGGACACAAGCAAATGAACAAAGTAAGGAAATCAATATATGACTTACATCAGAAAGCCATCAATGTAGATGACAAAGTAAGGAAAATGGATGAGAAATTGAGCAGAAAATGAAATTAAAAAAATAAACTAAAATGTTGGAAATGAAGAACTCAATAAAATCACCAGTACACTAAACGAAGAAGACAGTATCAGGGATGGAAGACAAGGTTGAGAAATACAAGATCCAACAATTTGTTGTCTGTAAGAAACAAATCTCACTGGCAAGGACACCAACGACTGAAAGTGAAAGCATGGAAATTGATATACCAAGCAACAGGAAGCCAAAAAAACCAAAAACAAAAACAAAAAAAAAACGGACAAGTAGCCATTTTAATATCAAAATAGACTTCAAATTTAAACTACTCCAAAGAGACAAAGAAGGTCAGTACATATTAATAAAGGGAACAATAGATCAAGAAGGCATAACAATAAATATGCACCAAACCTTCATTAAAGGTTTGGTACACACAACGTCATTAAAGAAACACTACTGGACATAAAGGGACAGGTAAGTCCAGACACAGGAATAGTGGGTGACTTCAGTAAACCATTCTCATCAATGGACAGAACATCTAGACAAAAAAATCAATGAAGAAACTTCATAGTTAAACACAATAGATCAAATGGACTTAATAGACATATACAGAATATCCCACCAAAAAAGCTACAATATACATATTCCTCTCAGCAACCCAGGGGACTTTCTCTAAAATAGATCACATTTTAGGCCATAAATCAAGTCTCAACAAATACAGAAAACTCAAAATAATTTATTGCATATTAACAGATCATCATGGAATAGAACTACAAACGGAACAGCAAGAAAACTATGGAAACTATACAAATACATGGAGAATGAAAAATATATTCTTAAATGATCAATGGGTACTTGAAGAAACCAGCCAAGAAATAAAAAAATTCTTAGAATCAAGGGAAAAGGAAAACAAAATAACAGTATCTTTGGGATACAGCAAAGGTGGTTCTAAGAAGGAAGTTTATAATGATGAGTGCCTACATTAAAAAATCAGAGCAGGCTCAAACAAATAATTTAATGATGCACCTCAAGCTCTTAGAAAAAGAAGAACACATAAAACCTCCACTCAGTAGACAGAAAGAAATAATAATAATAAATTAATAAATAATAAATGAAATAATAAAGATCAGGGCAGAAATTAATGAAATGGAGACTAAAAGAATATAAAGAACTGACGAATAAACAGCTCAATCTTGGAAAGATAAACAAGATGGACAAATGCATAGCCAAACTAAACAAAGGAAAGAGAGAAAACAAAGTAAGAAAATTAGAGATGAAAAAGGAACATCACAACAGATATCAACGAAATCCAAGAACTCATTAGGGAATACTTTGAAAAATTATAATCCAAAAAAATGGAAAATTCAAATGAGATGAATAAATCCCTAGACACATATGACCTGCTAAAATTAGGTCATGAGGATATAAACAACTTAAACAGACCCATAATGAGCAGTGAGATGGAAGGAGTAATAAAGAACCTTCCAATAAGTCTCCCACAAAGAAAAGGCCAGGACCAGATGGATTCACTGCTGAATTCTATAAGACCTTTAAAGAAGAATTAACACCAATGCTTCTCAAGCTATTCCATAAAATACAAATGTAAGGAACACTATCAAATTCATTTTATAAAGTTAATATTACCCTGACAGCAAAACCAGATAAGGCACATCAAGAAAGGAAAAGTACAGACCAATTTCCCTGATGAACCTAGATGCAAAAAATCCTTATTAAAATACTTGCAAATTGACTTCAACAACACATTAAAAAGATCATACACTATGATCAAGTTGGTTTCATTCCAGGGATGCAAAGCTGGTTCAACATATCCAAGACAATAAATGTAATACAACACACAAATTGTTGTTGTTACGTGCCATTGAGTTGGTGTTCGACTAATAGTGACCCTACATACAACAGGCAAAACAGTATTGTTAGTGCTTCTCTGCTATTCATAGGGTTTTCAATGGCTGATTATTTTCTCGGAGTGGGTTGCCAGGTTCTTCTCCCAAGCTTACAGCACCTGGTGTTCCCAGGTGGTCTCCCATCCAAATACTAACCAGGCCCAACCTATCTTAGCTTCTGAGATCTGATGAAATCAAACGCCACAGTGATATGCTGTTGTTGTTGTTAGGTGCCCTAGAGTCATGTCCAACTCATAGCCACCCTCATAGGGTTTTCAATGGCTGATTGTTTTGGGATTGCCTTGGGAATGGATTGCCATGTCCTCCTCCGATTTTTGCAGTGCTAGGAATTGAACTTGGGACCTCAGAGACTGCAGAGGAGTGCTCTACCAACTGAGCTAAATCCCAGCCCACACAGTGGTACAGAGGCACATATAAATAGACTCAGAAACAAATCACATGATCCCATCATTAGATGCAGAAAAGGCCTTTGACAGAGTTCATAGTCCTTTTACGATAAAAGCTTTGAAGAAACTAGGAACTGAAGGGACATAACTCAACATAATAAAGGCACTATATGAAAAACCTACAGCTAACATCATACTAAATGGGGAAATAATGAAAGCACTTCCCCTAAAAGCAGGAAGAAGACAAGGGTGTCCACTGTCTCCACTGCTATTCAATGTAGTAATTAAACTATTAGCCACAGCAATAAGAGAAATAAATAAAAGGGACCCAAAGAGAAAAAGAAGAGGTCAAATTATCCCTATTTGCAGACAAGATGATCCTATACTTAAAAGACCCTAGAGACTCCACCAGAAAACTCTTAGAGCTGAAAACACTTTAAGCAAAGTAGCAGAATAAAAAAATAAACATACAAAAATCAGTAGTTTTTCTTCATATCCATAACAACCAGGCAGAGAAAGAAATCAGGAAAACAATTCTACTCACAATAGCTTCAAAACAAGTAAAATACCTGGGAATAAACCTAGCCAAGGACATGAAAGATTACTAGAATGAAAATTTTAAAACACTAAAGGAAGAAATTGAAGAAGACACTAGAAGGAGGAAAGATCTCCCATGCTCATCGATTGGAAGAACTAATATTGTGAAAATGGCTATATTACCAAAAGCAATCTACTGATTTAATGCAATCCCTGTCAAAATCCCAATGACAATCTTCACAGAAATAGAAAAACAATCCTAAAATTCATATGGAAGCACCAAACATTCCAAATCGCTAAAACTATCCTGAGCAGAAAAAATAATGCAGAAGGCATCACAATTCCTGATTTCAAAATATATCATAAGGATATACCAACAAAAACTGCATGGTACTGACACAAAAATAGACATGTAGACAAACGAAACAAAATAGATGGTCCAGAAATAAATCCATGCAGCTATAGCCACCTGATATTTGACAAAGGTGCCAAAAATATGAGTTGGAGAAAATGGTGGCGGGAGAACTAGATATTCTCATGTAGAAGACTGAAACTAGATCCCTCTTTCACCTTGTACAAAAATCAGTTCATGCTGGGCACACCTGTAATCACAGCAACTCAGGAGGCAGAGGCAAAAGGATCACAGGTTCGAGGCCAGAGGCAGCCTGCATAACTCAGCAAGACCCTGTCTCAAGATTAAAAATAAACAATGGACTGGGGGTGCAGGCCAGTAGTAGAGCATTTGCAAAGTATGTGTGAGGTCCCAGGTTCAACTCTAAGTACAGAAAAAAAAAATCAGTTCATAATGGATCAAAAATCTTAATGTAAAACCTGAAACTTTGAAACTGCTACTGGACAACATAGAGAAAACACTTCAAGACATATGCATAGGCAAGGACTTTCTGAATAGGATCCCAAAAGCATAGGAAACAACAGCCAGGATTGATAAGCGAGATCGCATAAAATTAAAAAGCTTTTGCACAGCAAAGGACTCAATTATTAGAGTGAAAGATAGCTTACAGAAAGAGAGAAAATCTTTGCTGCTATATATCACACAAGGGATTAATATCTAGAGTATATAAAGAGCTCAAAAAATAAACTCCCAAAAGGCAAAGTATTCAATCAAAAAATGGGCAAAAGAACTGAACAGAGAATTCTCAGAAGAAGAAACACAAATGGCCAACAATCATATGAAAAAATGCTCCACATCCTTAACCATCAGCCTTAACCATTGCAAATCAGAACTACATTTAAATGCTACCTCACCCCAGTCAGAATGGCTACTATCAACAAAACAAGCAACAAAAAACGATGGCCAGGGAGAAAAGCAACTACACTGCTTGTGGGAATGCAGATTGGTGCAGCTACTATGGAAATCGGTATGGAGGTTCCTCATAAAACTAAAAATAGAACTACCGCATGACCTGGCCATTCCACTAGGGGTATATACTTGAAGAAATGTAAGTCAATATACCACAGAGATATCTGCTCATCTATGTTTACTGCAGCATTATTCACTATAGCCAAGATATGGAATCAACCTAGGTGTTCATCAACAGATGAAGAAATAAGGAAATACACCATGAAGTTTTCTTCAGCCATAAAGGACAAAATTATGTCATTTGCTAGAAAATGGATGGAACTACAGATCATTTTAACAAAATAAGCCAGACCCAGAAAGATAAACATTGCATGTTTTCTCTCAGACGTGGATGTTAGACTTCAATATATATTCATCATTAAAATATATAGGTCATGAAAATAGAAGGGACATATGCAGGGAAATATAATGAACTGAAGAAAAGGGGGAGGGGACAAGAAGAAAGGATAATGGGAGAAAAGAAAGGAAATATCATGTATGTTGCCTTTACGGCAAAATCGGGAAGTATATATATAGATAGATATACTCACAAAAAAGACATGGAGGTGGGGGTTCATGAGAGAGCAAAGAGGGAAGTGAACATGAGTAATTTACAACAAAATGCATGTATGGAAATATCACAATGAGACCCATTAACTTGTGCATTAAAAGTTACCAATAAAATAAGATTACTGGAAAAAATATTTTAAAAAAGAATGTTTTTCATACTCTGTAGTCTTCATCAAACAAGATAAAAAGTTTTTTGAAAATTCAACTGGTATTAGAAAATACATGAAAATATAATAAACACAGCTTGTATACTGGATTAACTTATGTTGTTCTTGTTAGGTGCTGTTGAGTCAGTGTCCAACTCATAGTAACACTACAACCCTATTTACAACAGGCAAACACTATTGTCAGTGCTTCTCTGCTATCTGGTGTTCCTTGGCAGTATCCCATCCAAGTACTAACCAGGCCTGACCCTGCTTAGCTTCTGAGATCTGATGGGATTGGATGCCACAGTGCTACGGCTGCAGGATTAACTTATAGAATCATATAATATGTAAATAGAATACAGGTGCTGGGGCTACTTCCATTTCCAGCAGTAACAACAGAAAATTCAGAAGAACTTTCCAATGAAGTCACCAAACATCCTTGGGGGAAAGTGGCAGTGGAGAGAGGCACTTCCTAATAGCATCAAAAAGCTAATAAAATACTGAAAGATTGTAAGACCAAGATTTAAGGCACTAGGAAAAATCTAAAGTGCTCAGCCTGACATTTTTAATTGCTTTGGTTCAGTGCATGTTTACTGATCAGAAAAGGGGGCTGGGAATCTAAAAATGCCTTTGACAGGATTGAGGGTCTAGAGGACCAAAACTAGAGTCCAAACATTCAGACCATGGACAATCACCCAACACAAAGGGCTGGGATCATCAAAGGTATCCTTCCTAGGGAATGGGGGAGAGAATCAGCAAATCATCTCTCTCAGGGACTACAATCCAGTTGTAAGCTTTCTGGGTAGCTAGAAAACTTCAGGCCTAAATTAAAATGAATTCAAAGCTTTCAGCAGAAACAAGAGCCAATCCTCTCTGAAGAGAGATAAAATGATTCTAACCATCAAATTATTTCCAAAACAGTATTAAGAGTAAGAAACAATCAGAAATAGGCATATAAAGAGACAAGATTAAATGAACAAGAACCACCATAATTTCACAAAACAAAAAAGCAAAATCCTCCTGATAATAATAATCATCAAACACAACTATAATTTCTATATTCATGGGATAATAGCCAAATTTTTCAAATAAAAAAAATTTTAATGACCTATAAACTACATAAAGTAATAAAACAGAAGTAAATATTAAGTTCTAGAAAAAAAGTTTCAGAACTGAAAAATACTATAGCTAAATTTAAGTTTTTAATTGATTTTTTTAAAGTAAAAAGTACAAAGATGAACTCAGATTGGACCTGGCTGAAGAGATATTTAGAGACATAGACACAAGAAATATAATTTTAAAAAAGCACAAAAAGTACTTTGGTAACACCGGTACTCATCTGAATTGTTTACAGTTTAAAACCATTATGAACAGAACAATAAATTTTGCATATAAGTAATTCAAAGTGATATTTTTCATTTATCTTGGATAATATCTAAAAGTAATGTTGTGTGGGCTGAGGGTATGGCTCAGTAGTAGAGCACTTGCAAAACATGCATGAGGTCCTGAGTTCAACTTCCCAGTACCACAATTAATTAACTAATTAATTAAAATCAATGTTGTAGGATGAAAGGAGAGGTGATATTTGACCATAAAAGAAATTGTCAAATCCTTTCCCAAAGTGTTTATACCATTTTACACTCCTATAACAATATTCTTAATATAAATTTTACATTTGAGAGTTTTATGTTCACTAAAAGTGAAGGAAAACAGATTTCCCATGTAGTTCCCCCTTTCCGTAGATGTACAGTTAATAAACCAATTCTGATACGTTGTTTTCACCTAAAATCCGCCATCCAAATTAGGATTTCCTCTTGGTATTATATATTGTTTTGAAAAATATGTAACACGTTATATATCATGCAAAATAGTCACTACCCTAAAAATTTCTTATGTTCCACCTATTCACCCCTCTCCTTCTTATGCTCAAAAACTCCAGGCAACCACTCACTTTTTTACAGTCTCCATAACTTTGCCTTGTAGCCAAGTTCTCATTGCTCCACATTTTCACCAATATTCAGTACTATCAGTCTTTTGTTTTTCTTTTTTGAGACATGGTCTCACTTTTTAGACCATGCTGGCCTCAAATTCTCAATCCTCCTCTCTCCCTGTCCTGAGCAATGACATTGCTGGTATGTGCCTCCAAGCTCACCTTGGCTATCTCCTTAATTTTATCTATTCTAGTAAGAGTGTAACAGTATCTCATTATCATTTTAATTTGCATTTTTCTGATGACTAATCACATTAAATGTGCCTACTGGACATTCACATATCTTTTATGTGAAGTATAAATTTAATTTTTTTTCTCTATTTTTCAATTGGGCTATTTGCCTAATTATTTTTTTTAAGTTGTAATAGTTCTGTATATATTCAAGAGTAAAATCTTTTGTCACAGAAAATTAATGAGGTTTTTGTTAGATATGTTTTACAGACATTTTTCCCATCTTTGGCTTAACTATTCATTTTCTGAACTGTTTTGATAAGCTGAAGCTTTTACTTTTGATGAGTTATTAATCAAGTTTTGCTTTTATGGTTATTCCTTCATGTCCTTTGTGTTATTTTTGCCTAAATTAATATTGTGTAAATTTTCCTAATTTATGTGTTGCATGTAAGGTAGGGGAATCATATTCCTTGTTTTGCTATCTTTAGTTTTGTTTCAGGTACTGGAGAGTTGCACCCAAGGCCTCACGTATGCTAGACAAGCATTCTACCACTGAGCTGCATCCCTGGCACCTTCTTTATTTTTTTATGTTGAGACAAGGTCTCATTTGAGAAAAGGACTCACTAAGTTGTGCATGCTGCTTCTGGCCTCAAATTTGTAATCCTCCTGCCTCAGCCTCCAGAATCACCGGGACTACAGGCGTGTGCCATAATACCCAGCTCCGCTTTGTTTGCTCTATATGTAGATAACTAGCTTTTCCAAATTCATTAGTTGACAATAGCTTTCCCTCTCCAAACGAATTATTTTGCTGCCTTCCTCAAAAAAAAAAAAAGTTGATTTTATCTTGGCTCCCTATTCTGAACTACAGATTTATGTGTCTATATGTCCGTAAGTTAATACCACAATGTGTCGAAAACTGCAGCCTTTCGGTACATCATGAAAAATAAGATAGTGCAAGCATTTCCCTTTTTCTTTTTCAATACAGCTTTGTATATTCTAGGTTCTTTATCTTTCCACTTACAGTTTAGAATTAGCTTGCCAATCTCTACATTTAAAAATCCTGATACAAATGTGATTAATCTATACATCAATCTGGCATCTTAGTAATATTAAGTCCTCCAATTCATTAACATGCATTTACATTTAAGTCTTTTATTTCATTGGGCAATGTCTTAATTATCAATGCGGAAGTTATACAAATATTTGTTGAATTTACTCCTGTTTCATGCTTATTATTTTTAATGGTATTTTTAAGGTTTAATTTTTCTAATTGATTGCTTCTATTATATGATTTTTACATAATGTCCTTCTCTTTGTTTGGGCTGCTGAAACAAATCACCATAGACTGAGTACCCTAAACAAAAAATACACTTTCCTCACAGCTCTGGAGGCTGAGCAGTCCCAGATCAAGGTGTCAGCCAACTCAGTTCCACCACAAGGGCTTTCTTCCTAGCTGATCAGCAGCTGCCTTCTCACTGTGTCCTCGTATGGTGGAAAGCAGTGAGAAGGAGCAAGCTCTTCTAAGGGGACACTCATGACATAATGACCACCGAACAGCCCTATTTTCTAATACTATCAAATTGTAGGTTAGGTTTCAACATATGAATTGGAGGGACACAAACACTCAATCCATGACAGACCCTATAACCTCAAGCTTCTGAGGTTCATTATTAAGTTCAAGTAGCTATTGTATATTTCTTAGGATTTTCTACCTAAATAAACATGCTGTCAATAAATAAGCACAGTTCTACTTTTTTCTTTCCAATGCCTACCCTTTTTTTCTTTGCATTATTGCACTGGTTAGGATATCAATAAAGTAGTGAATAGAACTGCTGAGAACAAACACTTTTGACTCATTATTAATTATGGATGAGGGAAAGCACGAAGTTTTTCATCATTATGTTAAGGTTAGCTGCAGGTTTTTTTGTAGATTCCCTTTATCCAAGTGAAGATATCTTTCTATTTCTAGTCTGCTGAAAGAATTAATGTTGAATTTGGTCAAATGCTTTTTCCACATTTTATTAAGATGGCTTTTTAATTGATTTTATCAATGTGGCTTTTTCATTTGTTTTATCAATGTGACAAATTATATTGATTAACTATTTAAAAACTATTCATTCCGGAGATAAGTTCCACTAGGTTCTGATGTGGGGGCTGGGATTTAGCCCAGTGGGTAGAGCGCTGCACTGCAGTCTCTGAGGTCCCGAGTTCAATTCCCAGCACCGCACAAATGGCAGAAGGGCCTGGCAATCCACTCCCAAGGCAATCCCGAAACAAATCAGCCATTGCACGTATACCACATATTCTCAGATTGAATCTGCACTCTTTCAACATTTTAGAGGGCTAAGAAAATCAGATGTGAGCCTTCTTTCTCTTAAGATGTCCACATCCACATCTCAGGCATGTACTGTGATTCTTAAGTCATTCTCCCTCTCTGAAGCAGCCCACATCCTTGTCTTGGATGTGTACTATTATTCCTTTCTTAAGTATCTCTTATGGGAGAAGGACCTGGCAATCCACTCCCAAGGCAATCCCGAAGCACTCAAGCCATTGAAAACCCTATGAGGGTCGCTATGAGTCGGATACTGACTCGACGGCACCTAACAACAACAACAACAACAGGTTCTGATGTACTATCTTTTTCATATATTCCTAGATGTAATTTCCTAATATTATATATATATATATATTGCTATGTTCATAAGAGTTACCTATAATTTTCTTTTCATGTAATGTTATCAGGTTCTAATAGAAGGTTATGCTGGCCTCATAAAACAAGTTACCCCATCTGCTTTAGAAACATACTTTAATGAAACATTTGCTTTAGGATATATCAAGGAAAAGCAAACTTTGCCTATAGTAGGAGACGTGCCCATGGATGTATTATACATGCAGATGTCAATTGTGCAAAAAACAAAGAAATCCTCAGAGATGAGATTATAAGTAATATTTTTATTACTTTTAATTTTTTTTACTTTTAATTTAAAAATTTTAAATAGGTCAGGTACAAAGAAAATGAGGCAGAAACATGTTCTTTAAAGCAGTCGTCTCTAGAGAAATTTCCATTAAAAAAACATCATGAGAGAAGATCCAAGTATTTAATCTCATTTAAACCATTAGGTTTTTAAAATTACTCCTCTTGTGAGTTAAGATGGTGGACTGAAAGCAGTCACTTTAACAAGGGAAGAAAACAGAGTTAGGAACAGCTTCAGAGGTCTCTATTCAGAACAAAGAAATACTGGAGAGCAGCATTAACTAGTGGAAAATGGACTGCGCAATGATACCAGACCAGAAGTAGAAGATTTAACGACTGAGAAGAAGTGGAAACTGCAGGGCACCACATTAGAGTCGCCCACCTCAGAAAAGCAATAGTGAGAGAAGGGTGAACCTCTATCCACTTGGAGGAGGTGGGGCACGGAGCCTGACATGCACGGCGGGGGGGGGGGGAATCTACACCACAAACTATTAGGAGCTAAATCGCAGACCACACTGCTTCAGCTAATATGGACAGCAGCTCCCATGTGAGCGCTTGGCGACAGCTACAGTGGGCAACAAGACCAGAGGTCGAGTGGAGCCTGCTCCAATAGGGAAATATGCACATGCATGCAGGTAATTGGGATCCCCTAAATGGCAGGCTGGCAAAAATCCAAGGCTGACCTCACAATAACCACTGCAGGAACATGCAGCCAAAGCCTGAAGGGGAACAGACATACTGAGAAAGTGTAATGGGGCAAAGGGATACCATTCCACCTCCCCATCCACCCCCTACCAACACCCCAGAGCACCTAAGGAGCTGTGGCCATAAGGTCCACTGGACATTACCTATTTAAGTAAACAATCCCCAAGCCTCCACTGGGCTACAATGAGAGGAGAAAGGAGATGGAAGGCACTGCAACTCTGAGAAGCTCCCAGCACACATAGGGAGTGCGCAGGATTGTGCCCATTTAATTAAACAATCCTGGAAGTGAGCTGCTGACAGCCCTAAGAAATTGGGAGCCACTGAGCAAATTCCAACAACTTGGAAATCCCAGGATGCTCATCTTCTGCTAGGGCACTGTGCAGCAGGTCCCAAAAGAGCCTGGGAAGCTGTGCCTATGCTGGGTAGTGAAATCCAAGCACTCACAGCAGGGGATCTGGACAACACTAGCCCAGCTCTGTAAGCTATAATTACCCAGAGAGCATTAATATACGAGAGTTGGCAGCATGCACCAGAGAGAGTGGACACTGAGGGCACTACATCTGGGGACCCAGTGGGGATCCTGACAGTTCCATGGGTCACAAGGACCAGAAGTAGATCACATCATGAGCAAGTACATGGATTTGGAGGGCACATGCCCTGGAACTGAGTTACAACAAAGGAAGGGCTGGGACAGCTCTTTGGCAACATCCAGAGAGCAGGCAGAAGTCATAAGAAACTGAGTCACTATCACATAGTCTGAGTTGAGTAGCTGTCAGATTAGTCTATTTCTTTTTTTTTTCTTTTCCATTTTTTGTATGTTTTTAATTTTTTTCTGCTGTTTTTAAATTCTACTTTATTTTTCTTATGCCTATGGTGAATTGGTTAATTACTTTGAACTCTCTTTATCTTTCTTTCACACAACTTTTTCTCTCCCTCAACCTCCACAGACTTCAAAACTTTCACTATCAACCTCACTAATCATAATTTCCAACCATTAGTTGGATTAGGTTCCCCTAGTCAATCAATATCTCCCAAATTTATTTGTCAAAACTAAAATAGGACATTTCCCACTCCTGCATTTGCTAGATCCCCTGGAAAGTTCACATAGTCATATATACACATAAATTACATATACAAAAGTTATTTCCTTAAATAACACCAGGCCTCAAGCAAGAATAATCAAATTATAAAAGTGAGAGTGGACAGATATTACTCTAGCAGCAGAAGGCTTTCCACTCTCTGAGTTAAACCCAGAACCCAAAAGAAAGCCATTATGCCAATGGCAACCCAGGGCAGAGAGGGCAATTACATCCAGATAAAGCAATGGGAAAGGCTCAAACATAAAACGTGAAAAACTAGGTTGAAGATAATGCCTCAAATGACCAAAACCCTTCAATAGGTGATTTTAAAGTAACTCAAATGTTAGATATGCCAGAAAAAGAATTTAGAAGCCTGCTTATAAATATGTTGAAAGACCTTCAAGGCAACACAACCAAACAGAAGGGCAATATTGAAACACTAGACAAAAATGTTGTTGCTGTTGTTGTTGTTAGGTGCTGTCGAGTCGGTAACCGACTCATAGCAACCCTCATAGGGTTTTCAATGGCTGACTCTTTCGGGATTGCCTTGGGAGTGGATTGCCAGGTCCTTCTCCCATTTTGCGGTGATGGGAATCGAACTCGGGACCTCAGAGACTGCAGAACAGCACTCTACCAACTGAGCTAAATCCCAGCCTAGACAAAAATGTATCTAACTTAAAAGAATAATTCAGCAAAGAAATCAAGATCCTGAAGAAGAATGAAACAGAAATGATGGAATGATAAAACACAGTAAACCATCTTAAAATAACAATAGATTCTTTGGTGTCTAGACTGGACAAAGCCAAAAACAAGATTTCTGATACTGAAGAAAAACAAAGATCTTATCTATTTAGATGCCAAGATAGAAAGATGAGGCAATAGGATTGATATTTTTAAGAAGTCTTTGATGAAATGAAGATACACAACCTAAGAATATAAAGGGTTCAAGAAAGAGCTGAAAATAACACTAGGGGAATAAAAAATTATTTCAATGAAATAATAGCTGAAAACTTCCTAAACCTACAGGAAGAAATATATACCCAAACCACAGAAACATCCAGAACTCCAAATACAGTAGACCAGAACAGAGTCTCTCTATGATACATTAGAATTGGAATGCTAATTCTAGATAGCAAAGAAACTATTTTAAAGGCTGCATGAAAGAAATGCCAATTCACTTACAAAGGCAAACCCATCAGAATAACAGCTGGCTTCTCAACAACACTATAGACAAGGAAAGCATGTTCAGACATTATCCAAGCCCTGAAAAAGAATAACTGCCAACCAAGATTACTTTACCTGAGAGGACTATCTTTTAAGACAGATGGAGAATTCAAGACTTTCCATGATATTGACAAGTTTAAGTGATTTGTGACCACCAAACCAGCACTGCAGAAAATTCTTACAGAAATATCACATACAGGAGAGGCAAGACAAGTCCAAATGCAAGACCAAAGAAGTGAATAAAAGGCATAAGGGGAATTCATCATTACAACAAACTAAATATGAACCAAAGAAAACACACATCAAAATGATCCAGAATAAGAAGTTCCTCTCAATAATTACTCTAAATGTAAATGGTCTGAATTCACCACACAAAAGGCACCAACTGGCCAACTGGATTAAAAAACAAAACCTCTGATATGTGGGATTCAAGACTCATCCACAAAGACCATAAAAGTCTGAAAATTAAAGGCTGGAAAACAGGATACCAAGCATATGGTGATCAAAAAACAAAAAAAGCAAGGGTAGCTATACTAATCTCTGATAATTAAGACTTCAATGCCAAACTAATCAGAACAGACAAAGATGGTCACTACATATTAGTAAAAGGAACAGTCAACTAGGAACTAATAAGATTACTCAATATTTATGCATCAAATATAGGAACATCTAACTTCATAAAACAAACTTTATTGGTAATAAAGGAATACATTGGTCCAAACACAGTAATTATGGGAAATTTCAATACCCCAATATCTTTAAGAGACAAGTCATCAAAACAAAAAAATCAGCACAGAAAAAAATGGACTTAAACAGTACCACAGACAAACTGGAACAGATGTCTACAAAATATTCCATCCATCAGATGTGGAATACATATTCTTCTCAGCACATGGAATTTTTCTAAAATAGACCACATTTTAGTCTACAAAAATGGCCTCAACAAATACAAAAAATTGAAATAATCCCTTGAACCTTATCAAATCACAATGGAATAAAACTAGAACTCAAAAGCAAGAAAAACTCCAGAAATGTTACAGACACGTGGACTCTAAATAATAAACTTCTGACTGATCAACAGATCACTGAAGAAATCAGAAATGAAATTAAAAGTTCCTGGAATCAAATAAGAGTGAACACACACTCTATAAAAATATACAGGATACACACAGAAAGGCAGTTCTAGAAGGGAAGTTCATGGTCATCAGTACGTTCATCAATAAGTTAGAGAGTTAAATAATGACACAACATAAGGCACTAGAAAGCCAACAACAAGCTAAACCCAAGAGGAGTACACAAAAAAAATTATTAAGATCAAGGCAGGAATTAACAACATAGAGACTAAAAGGACAATACAAAAAAATTAACAAAACTAAGAGCTGGTTCTTCAAGAAGATCAATTGACATTCCCTTAGCCACTCACCAGAGAGAGAGAGAGAGAGAGAGAGAGAGAGAGAGCGAGAGAGAGAGAGGTCCCAAATTAAAAAAAAAAATTACAGATAACCAGAGGAATATAACAGATACAAATAAAATCTAGAAAATCATCAGAGACTACTTGAGAAATTGTACTCCCCAAAACATTAAAGAAGAAATAGACAAATCCCTTAACATGTATGACTTGTCAAATCTAAACTCTGAGGACATAAGCAAACTAAAAAGATGCATTATAACCAAGGAGTTAGAGGCAGTAATAAAAACCTCCCAACAAAGAAAAGTCCAGGTCCTGATGGGTTCACAGATGAATTCTATCAAAACTTTAAAGAGTTAATACCTACTGTCCTCAAATTATTTCATAAAATAGGAAAGGAATGGATGCTTCCAAATTCATTCTATGAAGCCAGCATTACCCAGATACCAAAACTAGGCAAGGACACTTCAAAGAAAAGAGAATTATAGAACAATTTCCGTGATGAATATGTATGCAAAAATCCTCCGTTAAATTCTGGCAAACCAAATTCAGCAACACATAAAAAAGATCATACACTGCAATCAGGTGGGCTTCATTCCATAGATGCAAGGCTGGTTCAACATTCATAAATCAAATAATGTAACTCAACATATCAAGAGACTTGCAGACAGAAATCACATGATTATCTCAACAGATGTTGAGAAGACCTTTGACAAAGTGCAACATCCTTTCATCATAAAAGAAATTAGGCATAGAAGAAACTTATCTCAACATCATCAAGGCCATCTATGAGATACCTATAGCTATCATCATATTAAATGGGGAAAAATTGAAAGTATTCCCTCTAAGGTCAGGAACAAGACAAGGATGTCCATTCTCTCTTCTTTTATTCAATGTTGTGACTGAAGTCCTAGCCAGAGCAGTCAGACAAGAGAAATTAAAGGAATACAGATAGAGAAACAATAGGTCAAGCTATCCTCATTCACAGATGAATGATCCAACAATAATACCTAAAGGACCCTAAAAATTCCACTAGAAAACTCTTAGAGCTAATTAGCTACGTTAGCAATGTAGAAGGATACAATATTAACACTCAAGTATCAGTACCCTTCCTTTACACCAATAGTGAACAGGAAGAGAAGGAAATCAAGACAACAATCCCATTCACAATAGCCCACCAAAAAAAATTAGGAATCAATCTAATCAAAGACGCTAAAGACCTGTACAAAGAAAACTTGAAAACATTAAAGAAAAATAAAAGATATTAAAATATGAAAGGACCTCCCTTGCTATGGATTGGTAGAATTAATATTGTGAAAATGGTTATACTACCAAAAGCAATTTTCAGATTTAATGCAATCCCCATCAAAATTCTAATGACATACTTTGCAGGCACAGAAAAAATGATCCTAAAATTAAAATGGAACCACAAAAGACTGCAAATAGCCAAAACAATCCTAAGCAGCAAACAGTGTAAAAGGTATCACAATACCTGACTTCAAAATATACTACAGGGTCATAGGCAAAAAATACCTAGGCACTGGCACAAAAACAGGCATGAAGATCAATAGAATGGAATTAAGACTCAGATATACACTCATAAAACTACAGCCACGTGATCTTTGACAAAAGGCCTAAGGACATTCACTGGAGAAAAGACAGCCTCCTCAATAAATGGTGCTAGGAAAATTGGATATCCATTTGCAGAAGAATGAAAATAGACCTGTATTTCTCAATCTGTACAAGAGTCAACTCAAAATGGGTCAGAGAACTCAACATAAACCTGGAAGCTTTACAACCACTAGAAGATAGAGAAAACGTTCCAGCATGTAGGCATTGGTAAGTATTTCCTTAACAAGACTCAAGTTGTCCAGGAAATTGCACCAAGAATTGACAAACGAGATTACATAAAACTAAAAAGCTTCTGTACGGCAAAGGAAACAACAGAGTAAAGAGAGTTCACAGAATTTTTCTCCCAAGCAAAGGAAACAACAGAGTAAAGAGAGTTCACAGAATTTTTCTCCCAAGCAAAGGAAACAACAGAGTAAAGAGAGTTCACAGAATTTTTCTCCCAAAAATCTTTGTATCCAAACCATCAGAAGGAGGACTAATTTATACAATACACAAAGAACTTAAAAAAATCAAACAAAATAACAATTCAATAAATAAGTGCAATAAGGGCAATGGAACTGAACACAGTTCTCAAATGAGGAAATACAAATGACCAAGAAATACATGAAAAAATGCCCAATATTCCTAGCCATTCAAGAAATGCATATCAAAACAACATTGAGATTCCATTTCACTCCAATAAGAATGGCAAAGATTGGCTGGGTGCGGTGGCGCTCACTTGTAATCCCAGCGGCTCGGGAGGCGGAGGCGGGAGGATCACAAGTTCTAGACCACAGGTAGTCTGCTTAACTTAGCGAGACCCTGTCTCAAAAAGTGAAAAAAAAAAAAAAAGGGCTGGGGACGCAGCTCAGTGGTCCAACACTTGCAAAGCATGCAGGTGCAAGGCCTTGGGTTCAACCCCCAAGACCACAAAAAAAAAAAAAAAAAAAAAAGAATGGCAAAGGTTAACAAAATAAATAATAACAAATGCTGGCAAGGAGTTCAGCCACTATAGAAATCAATATGGAAGTACCTTAAAAACTAACAAGAGAACTGCCATATGACACAGCTATACCACACCTAGGAATATACCCAACAGAAGATAAGTCATTATGCCACAGGGACACCTACCCTTACATATTTAACATAGAACTCTTAACAAATGCAAGGGTATGAAATCAACCAAGCCATTCATCAATAGACAAGTGGATGAAAAACTGTGGTATATATACGCAATGGAATATTACTCAGCAATAAAGAAGAATCAAATTATGTCATTTGCAGCAAAATAGATGCAACTGGAGAAAACCATTTTAAGCAAATTACCCTGGTCTCAAAAAGAAATATTGTATGTTCCCACTCATATGTGGGAACTAAATCTAACTAAAAGGAAGAAAAAATACATATTTAGATATATAAAAATGAATAATTGTACCTCTCTGAAAATGGAAAATACAAACAGATCAGAAAGAAAGGGACAGGGGACCAGTGGGTGGGTACAGAGGTTGGGGAGGTGGGAAGGGGAGGGGAAATAATGTAGAGGGGTAAAGAGGTAAAAGGAAAACCTCAAAATATAGGATGCAACTATGTGAACTGTTGTTATTAGGTCCCATCATTGGGGGTTGACTCATAGCAACCTATAGGGTTTTCAATGGCTGATTTTTTCGGAATTGTTTCAAGAGTGGACAGTCACATACTTCTCCCATTTTTGCAGTGCTGGGGATCGAACCTTGGTCCTCAGAAAGTGCAGAGCAGCACTTTACCAAGTGAAATACACCCCAGCTCACAATTATATGAATACATGAAAAAATATGGAGAAGGAAAAAAATCAATAAGAACACAACCCATGATTGCATATGATATTCATTACATATTAATTAAAATTCCTACTTTTTTCTTTATTATTCTGCTCTATAAAATATGTAAGATGATAAATGTGTAGGCAAAAGTGACTTAAGAGTTGCATAATGGATGTAGCAAATGACTTATTACTTTGTATCCCACCAAGATTTATAAATAAAAAATAACTATTCTCACACATCACAAAAAATAATAAAATTATTCCTCTTTCACATCTCTGAAAGCAATCAAAGGGAAAGACATATGCACCCAGGAAAGAATAATCTAACATGAACTAGCCATATTTGCCAATCATATATGTGAGTTATATTTTTTGCTAAGAGCAGAGAGTAGAATCATAGATTTAGTCTCATTAAAAGTATTTGGTCATTAAAAGCAGTTAAACTCTATTTGACAGATTTAACACCTAGAAATTCTGTTCCATCATAAGAAAAAGCAGCATTCTAACACTCACGGACACCTAATTTTAAATAACCATAAAAAGTGAATACACATTTCATCACCAAAATATTTTACTCAATATAAAGCTTACTGAAAAGCTAAATACAGTGGTACAAGCCTGCAATCCCAGTGATTAGGGAGGCAGAAGCAGGAAGATTCCAAGTTCAAGCCCAGAGGCAAGCTTGTACAATTTAGTGAGACTTTGTCTCAAAAAATAAAAGGGGTTGGCAGTGCAGTTCGGTAGTAAAGTACTTGGCAAGTACTCATAAAGCCCTCGATACTTTGCCCCAGTACCACCAAAAAATAATTGTAATACTAAATAAAGCTTCTTGACATTATCCTAAACAGTATTTGTTCCTTGATCATTTCTAAAATTGCCCATAACTATAAGCCAAAGGCTAAGGGATCCCACATATCAACCTACCACTTAATATGAATAAAAATGCAACATTTCTATTTATTTGTAAATAAAAATAGTTAGATTTATTTAGAAATTTGTTTTTAAATAAATGGAAATCTTATGTTTTTATAAGATAAAAGATTCATATGTATTTGTTCCTTCTTAAAGAAGAAGATAGTGAATGGGGGGAAGGAGTGTCTACTGACAAGCTATCATAGCAATGTTACAACTTTAAACATGAAAACCTCAGCAAGATGCTGATATTTGACTAAAGACTTGAAAGAAGTAAGGGGACAAGGTTAAATTTTTGCAGGTAGAGAGAGCAGCACATGGAAAGGCCCTGAGGTAAGAACGTAACCTAGAATATTTCAAGAAGAGCAAAAAAAGCCAGGAAGAAGTGCAAGAAGAAAATACTAAGAGTTGAGATCAAAAGGATAACAGGATTTATAGATTCTGGAGGCCCTAAAAACTATAAAAGACTGATAAATTCAAATTATTAAAAATTAATTGGTTTTTTTTTGAGCCAGGCAGGACAATGCATGCCTGTAATCCCAGCACTTGGGGGGCTGAGACAGGAGGATCAATGTGAGTTCAAGGCCAGTATGGTCTACATCACAAGTTCCAGTATAGCCAGGGTTACACAGTGAAACTCTTGTTTCCAAAAAAAAAAAAAAAAATTGTTTTTTAAAAATTCATGGCAAAAACAGAAACATAAGCATAAATTTCAAGACAAAAGGTAAACTGAGAAAAAAATATACTTTAAACTCATGTGAAAAAGGGCTAATCTTTCTAAGGTAAAAAAGAGTCCTAGAAATAGATACAATAGAGACTCCAATAGAAAAATAAGCAAAGGATATGAGCAAAAACTTGTTAACAACCTTAATGTTCATCACAGAAGAATGATTAAATACATTTTGACATGATGTGCACCAGGATATTATGCAGTTTTTCAAAAAGAATAAGAATGGATGTGAAGAAATTGCAACCCTCACACAGCTTGTGGGAATGTGAAATGGTAAAGCCATTGTGGAAGTCTGGCAGTTACTCAAAAAGTTGAACAGAGAGTCCCATAGGCTACAGCAGTTTCAATCCTAGATATATACTCAAGAGAACTGAAAAACATACAAAATCCTGCACATGAATTTTCGCAGAAGTATTACTCATCACAGCCAAAAAGTAGAAACAGACCAAATGTCTGTCAACTGATGAATAGATAAACAAATGTGGTCCATATATACAACAGAATATTTTCTAGCAAAAAAAAAGGAAGTGAAGTTCTGGTACATGTGACAACATAGATGAACCTTGAACACATCATACCAAGTTTAAAAAAAAAAAAAGTCAGACACAAAATGGAGAAGGGGGGAGAAAAAGAGATTTGTATACTTTGAAAAGGTAAATTTTTCAGTATTTGAATTATATCTCAACAAAGTTTTCATTTAAAAAACAAAAACAGAAAATTCTCTAAATGTTGGTGTTCAAAGACTGTCAAGATAGACTTAGAAAATAGCAAAGTTCAAAGCAATATGTAGAATTTCTTATCTCTGAGTGAAAACAAGGTAAAATAAGAATCTGTACTCATTTAATTGCATATATATATGCACACACATACACGCATGAAATTTTTCAAGGATACAAAAGAAACTAAGAATCAAAGTTAATGATGAAGACAAAGGGGAAGGGTGGGAAGATGAAAGATAAGGATTAAAGGGAGACCACTGAAGTACACTTTTATATAATAGTGTTTTGAACCATACAAATGTATCATCGATATAAAAATTAAATCACTTAAGAACCAAAAATAGAAGATTGCCACAAATATTAAAATGTAAACTTTTCCCAAGCCCTTGAGCTATTTACAAAACAAAGGCCCACATCACATAGGCACCCCAGAGTTCCCTAGTTTGAATAAAACTAAAAGGAACAGATGAGATCAGGCACATTGAGGGTAGCATGGCTGTAATGCAATTCCCATTAAAATCCCAAAGACATACTTTGCAGAAATAGAAAAAATAATCCAAAAATTCATATGGAAACACAAAAGAACATGTATAGCCAAAACAATCCTAAGCTGCAAAACTAATGCAGGCAGGATCACAGTAACGGACTTTAAACTATACTACAGGGCTATACTGACAAAAACAGCTTGGTGCTGGCACAAAAATAGGCTTGAAGACCAATGGAACAGAATTGAAGTTCCAGAGATACATTCACACACCTACAACCACATGATCTTTGACAAAGAGGCTAAAGACATTCCATGGAGAAAAGACAGCCTCTTCAACAAATAGTGTTGGGAAACTTGGATACCCATCTGCACAAAAATGAAAACACATCCATATCGCTCAAGTTAAATGAAAGTCAACTCAAAATGGGTAAAAGAACTCAACATAAAACCAGAAACCTTAAAACTACTAGAAGAAAAGATAGGAAACATGCTCCAACACACAGACATAGGAAAGTATTTCCTTAACAAGACTCTAATCACCCAGGAAATGGCACCAAGAACTGACAAATGCGATTACATGAAATTAAAAAGCTTCTGTACAGCAAAGGAAACAACAGAGCAAGGAAGAATCCACTAAAAGGGAGAAAATCTCTACATCCTACACATCTGACAGAAGACTAATTACTAGAATTTATAAATAACTCAAGAGAGCAAATCCCAAGATAACAAATACCCCGATACACAAGTGGGTAAATGAAATGAACAGATAGTTCTCAAATGAAGAAATTTGTAGGGGTAAGAAACACATGAAAAATTTCTCAATATCCCTAGCCATTTGAGAAATGCAAATCAAAATAACTCCAAGAATCCACCTAACCCCAGTAAGAATGGCCAAAGTCAACAACACAAACAATAACAAATGCTGGTGAGGATGCAGAGAAAATGGAACCTTTCTACACTGTTGTTGGAAATGTAAATTAGTTCAACCACTCTGGAAATCAATATGGAGATACTTCAGAAAAGTAAAAATAGAACTGCCATATGACCCAGCTATACCACTCCTGGGAATATACTCAAAGGGAGACAAGTTATCACACACAGAGACATCTGTATCTCCATATGTAATGCAGCACTCTTCACAACTCCAAGGATATGGAACCAACCAAGATACTCATCAACAGAAGAATGAATTTAAAAATGTAGTACATATACACAATGGTGTATTACTCAGCAATAAAAAAAAAATGAAATAGTGTCATTTGCAGCAAAATGGCTGGAATTGGAGAATATGATCTAAGTAAATGAACACAGGCTCAAAAAGAGAAATACCCTAAGTTCTCACTCATATGTGGGAGCTGAATATTACCTCAAGGGAAGAAAACTATACATAAGCAGATATATAAAAGTGAACAATTTAACTTAGCTAAGAAAGGAAAATACAAGCAGAGTAGAAAGAAGAAGGGAGGAGACTCGAGAAGGGAAGCAAAGGTTGTGAAATGTGGGAAAAGGAGGGGAAACCATGTAAAAGGTTAAAGGGGAGAGGATAATCACAACGTAAATGATGCAACTGCATGTGCACAAGGGAAAAAGAGAACATAACCCATGAATGCATATGAGTTTTACTACATATTCATCAAAAGTGTAACCAAAAGTGATGTAATAGTTGCACAATGGGACCAAAAGTGATGTAATAGTTGCACAATAGAAAAATCAAATGTTGTATTATTCTGTACACTACCAACATTTATCAATAAAGGGAAAAACAAAAAAATAAATGAATGAATGCAAAAAAAAAAAACAAACAAAACAAAGGGAACACATAGCTACCCTCTCTTTTCTGTTCCTCTCCCACTCTCTCTCTTCTCTGCCCTTCTCTCTTCAGCAATCACATGCACATCTCTCTCTTCTCTCCATTCTCTCAAGCCCACCACCTTCTCTGTCTATGTAAGGCACCTTTCCTTCTAAAAGCTTAACTCTCCTGTTCTCTAGCTTCTTTACCTTCCCCTGGGGAACAGAAACACCCTTATGCTGATTCACCCACAGAATGCAGGATTTTCCAAGTTCCTTTACAGTTCTACCTAAGCTTCTTCAAGAGCCTCAATTTTCCCTAAAATTGTTCCTTAAAAATATACTATCTTTAATAAACCTATTCTATATAATCAAAAAAACTGAGCTTTTACAGTTAAAATCTGATGACACTGAAATAAGAGCAAGTGAAAAACTAAGACACCCAAATCACATGATGGTAATCTGTAAGAGTAATCAACTCCAAATTAGGAAAGCTAGGATCTATATCCCAATTCTCTGCTAACTTTGCTAATTTCAACAAATTCTCTGTGTCTTGGTTTTCTTGTAGGCAAATAAGAACACTTGGCAAGATGATCTCTAATGTCATTTCCTACTGTAACTTTCTGTAATGCCTCCCAAAAGAAACACAAGATAATATCAAATTTCTGTGAAAACAAAATTAAAAATACTAATTGGGCTATCCACAGTGACAAATAATCAGGGAAATGAACCAGAGAGGTCAATACTTGAAAAAATCCAAAATTCTACCATGCTGAGTGTGGTGGTTTTTAAAAGATGAAAAATGTTTTGAGCCAACAGATCTTTCTTGTTTTAATGTCCTTGTATAATCTTCAGAAGATTTTCATTACATAATCGCCACAACAAGTCAACTTTAGAAAGCCAAAGGGTTGCTTTGGCTGCCATATTATCCCAAGAACTTTCCACCATCTGGTCTGGAAATGTCCTAGAACAAACTACTGTTGGAGCAAGTTATTAATTTCATGTGAAGAAAAAAAAAAAGACAGGCGCCATGACCTTGTATTGCTCTGCTAGGGCAGAGTGGAACACTTGGATAAAGACAAAAGGCTTCATGAAATGGGTGTTAGTATTGGCTAAGAGCAAAGTCAATGAACACAGAGGGGAAAAAGCATGCTCCTTTTACTTACTATTGGATAAGAAATCTGATGGTACTGTAAATGGAACATAAGTTTAATAAAAACAACTGACAAGTTCAAAGGATTAAGACCAAAATTTAGAATTATCAATGCCATGTCAACATGGAGATTCTAAAAGTCAAATACAAGGAGAAACTAAAGAGTGGCATCATCTATTATAGATACCATCAATAATAGTGACAACTAATTTTAAAACTTAACAAATCAAAGACATTATAATACTTCAGTGCTGAGGAATCAAGAAATCTTGATTTAGTTTCAGAACTGCCATTCATTACTTTTATCAACTACCTTACCTGTCAACTGTGTCATACATAAAAACCAAGGGGGTGGATCCCAGAAACACAAAAGTCTATTCCATGAATTCAAAGTTTCTCAAAGAACTAATATTTTTACATGCATCAAATGTTTAAAATATAGCCACAAAACTGCTTGAAATATATTAAAGTTCAATTTCAAAAAGAGTTTTTAGCTCTGCATAGTGGCAGACACCTGTAATCACAGCACTTGGGAGGCTGACGCAGAAGAATCACAAGTTCAAGTCCAGCGAAGGCTACATAGTGAGACTGTTTCCAAAAAAGTGTTTAAAACACAAATATTAAGATAAATTCACAGATAAGATGGATAATGATAATGCAAATATATTAAATTGTATAATTACAGAATCTATAGTGGGTAAGTGTACGCTCAGAATGTAATTATGCCAACTCAAAATGCTGCATTCATAAAACAGGCAATAATCAGAACATAAGCTGCTGGGAACTAAAATGATTGCTAAAACTTCATTCAAAGTTAGAAATGACTTTAAAATAGTCATGTGCTGCATAATGATGTTTCAGTTCACAGGGGACTACGTATACATGGTGGTCCTATAAGATTATAATGGAACTGAAAAATTCCTACCACCTACTGATATTGTAGCTGTATAACACTGCAATGCAATACTCATGTGTTTGTGGAGATGTTTGTATAAACAAATCTACAATGCTGCCATTCGTATAAAAGTAGAGCACATACAATATATTCAGACCATAATACTTGACAATAATGACAACAAACAACTATGCTACTGGTTTGTGAATTTCCTATACTTTTTATTATTATTATAGAGTATACTCCTTCTACTTAGGAAAAAAAAATTTACCATGAAACAATTTGCCATATGACCAGAGATAGCAGCCTTATAAGTCTTGGGTTTACTGCATCTTTTGATTGCATCAACAGTCCACACTGAGCAATTGACTTATACCATCTAGGTTTGTATGATGTTTGCACAATGATATAACTGCCTAAAGACACATTTCTCAGAACATATTCCTGTCATTAAGTGATGCATGACTGTCTATGAAGAGATGTTCAACCTCATTTGCAATGACAAAATGCATGCAATCATAATATGATTTCCATTTTTAACTTACAAACTGAAAACAGTAATTTTCTGGCTACTTTCCTTTTTTATTTATTTAATTTATTTTCAGTACTTGGGGATTGAACCAGAGCCTTGCACATACTTTGCAAGTGCTCTACCAATGAGTTGCATCCCCAGCCCATTCTTAAATGTTTTATCTTGAAAAAGGGTCACATTAAGTTAAACAGGCTGCCTCTGGCCTTAAACCTGCAATCCTCCTGCCTCCACTTCCCAAGTCACCCACTACAGGTGTGAGCCACCATGCCCAGCTTTCTATTTTTACTGGCATATAAGAATTCTACAAATTATGGGATATTGTATGATATTTTTATACATGTATACAATGTGCAAAGATCAGAATAATTAGCATATCACTTCAAACATTCATCATTTGTGTTGAAAACATTCAAGATCCTATCTTCTATCTATTCTGAAAGGTTAACTATAGTCACCTTTCTGTGCTGTACAACACTAGAACTTAATCCATTTAACTGTATTATTTTACTCATTAACCTGCCCTTGTCTACTCCCTGCTCACCCACACTTTGTAGCCTCTGGTAATCACTACTCTCTCCTTCTATGAGATCAACTTAGAAATAATAATTTAAACATAGCAAAAAGATACAGCACAGGAAGTGCATAAGGAGGCAGAAAAAGACAATCATCTTGGCAGACATCAATGAATAATTTAATGAATCAAAAATCATGGCATACATTTTCATTTGCACTCAAAACACTGAAATTCTTGGGTATAAACCTAACAAAATATGTACTAAGAGAAAAACTACAAAATTGGTGATCAGGTATCAAACCTCAGTGGAAGGGGGTAACTGAAATCTTGAAAAGCCAAAGCTTAGGTGGTTGTGGTGGTGGTAGGTGCCATCAAGTAGAGTCTAACTCATAGTGACCCCATGTACAACAGAATGAAACACTCTCCAGCACAATGCCATGCCTAGCTCTCTGTCAGTAGTTGTGTACTGTTGTTGTTGTTAGGTGCCGTCGAGTCGGTATCCGACTCATAGCGACCCTCTGTACAACAGGGGAAACACTATTATCAGTGCTTCTCTGCCGTTCATAGGGTTTTCAATGGCAGATTGATTTTTTGGGAGGGGGTTGCCAGGTCCTTCTCCCAAGGCTACAGCTTCTGGTGTTCCCAGGCGGTCTCCCATCCAGGTACTAACCAGGCCTGACCCTGCTTAGCTTCCGAGATCTGACGGGATCGTATGCCACAGGGCTACAGCTGCAGGCTTAGTTGTGTACTATCCATAGGATTTTCAATGGCTGATTGTTTCAGGACTGTTTCAAGAGTAGGCTACCAGGTCTTTCTCTCATTTTGTGGTGCTGGGGATCGAACCTAAGGTCTCAAGAGTGCACAAACACTCCTCAAACTGAGCTAAACCCCACCTCAAAGCATAGGTAAGAGAAAACTACTGGATATTAAACTATCAACTTCCCTAGCTGCTCCTTCAATAGCTACATGAGTTGTTCTTCAAAATCAGGCAATTCAGCTTCCATATTTGAAATATTTTAAAATGTAACTACATGTCTTCAAATATATTTTCCAAATGACAACTGCTAATCTTTTAACCAGTGCGGGGTGGGGGCGGGGGGTTGCTGCTGGGGATTGCTAAACACATTCTATACCACTAAGGTACACCTCTAGTCTAACTCCGATTTAAAATGAGAAAACTGAGGCCTGGAGTAATGTTGCATTGAACTAGGATTCAAATCTTATCTTTTGGGTCCAGAATTAGCAAATTATTTTCTGCTACATGCATATTCCGTACTATTTATTTATTTATTTATTTATTTATTTATTTATTGGTGGTATTTAGAAGGTGAACCCAGGCCCTTGCACATACTAGCACTGGGCTGCACCCTCAGCCCGTTTTTTATTTTTTATCTTGAGATAGGGTCTCACTAAGTTACACAGGCTGCTTCTGGCCTCAGACTCACAATCCTCCTGCCTTAGCCTCTCAAGTCACTGGGATTACAGGTATGCACCACTGTGCCCAGAAATCCCATACTTCTTAACAATAATCAGTTAAGTATTTATGAACAATCTAAGTACTTATCTTGTAAAATTAACCTTTTTTAAGGGCCTCTGAATATATTTTGGTCAGATTTCTTCAATAAACCAGGTAATGATCCATATATTAAAATTTTTTTAACTGGGATTCCCCCACCCAAGGTTCCAAACATCAATTTTCTAACTAATAAGCAATTACAATCTACTATCTTGCTATATGAAAATTCTATACTCTTTATTTCAATGCTTATATCTTAAATTCCTAATTTATCCAGAAAGCTGTAACAAATGTTTATAGCACCTAAAACTTAAATGCTGACTTGCTTTAGCCACCTTCGACCTTCTTTGAGGCTAGATTTGGAGAAGGGTTTGAAAAGCAACATGCAAGGCTAGAGAATGCTATTTTCCCAACACTTAGGCTCTTCATGGCCAAGGTCAGGCCTCTTGGTACTTCATTCTCATTAACAACTAGAGACTTCATAAAGAAACCATCATGACTCGTCAGGTTCTTCAACCACTTATTCACTGTGAGCACCAAACACTTTTAATATTCAAAATTTCCACAATACAACATTGAGACTATGAGTTGAATCAATGTTCATTTTATACAACTTTATTAAATTTCAGAAATTTTGTTGATACATTGAATTTTACAAAGATTCTTAATCAGCTTCATCCATCGCTAAATATTTCAAAAACAGATTTCATAGAAATTGCTCTAAAAATTATATTGCTATGTCTTAATAGAGACCACTTAACACAATTAAAATCTTTAGTCCCCTAACATTCAAGTCTTTGCTCCATCAAACATAGTTTTCTCAGACCTAATTTTCCACACACCTGCTGTAATCAAACTAATGTACCTGTGATTCTCCAAACACATTATTCCCTCCCAAGAGGTCCCTACTCAGCTTCTTTCTAACTCTTCAATGACCTGTTGTTGTTAGGTGCCATTGAGTTGGTATCTGACCCTAGATACAACAGGTGAAACAGTATTGTTACTGCTTCTCTGCTACTCATAGGGCTTTCAATGGCAGATTGATTTTTTGGAGTGAGTTGCTGGGCCCTTCTCCCATTCAATGACCTAGCCATTGATAATCACTATGACTCCGTTATGTTTTGCATATAAAATGTCCCTAACGGTTCCTGTGTTGAAGGCTTGTTCCCCAGATGGTGATGTTACTGAGAAATGATTGAATCATGAAGGCATTATCAATGGATTAATAGTTTGATGAGTTCATAGGTGAATGGGCTATTAGGAGATGAGTCCTGGTGGGAGGAAATGGGTCACTGAGGATGTGCCTTGAAGGGTGTATCTTGTCCTTGGCCCCTTCTCTGTGTTTGCCAGCAGCCATGAGGTGAGCAGCTTTGCTCTGCCATGTCCTCCTTGCCACAGGCCCAGCAATGGGGTCAAGCGATCATGGACCGAGACTTTGAAACCATAAGCCCAAATAAATCTTTCCTCCTTAAAGTTGATTTCTCTCAGGTATGGGCTGGGATTTAGCTCAGTGGGTAGAGCGCTGTGCTGCAGTCTCTGAGGCCCCGAGTTCAATTCCCAGCACCCCCAAAATGGGAGACGGGCCTGGCAATCCACTCCCAAGGCAATCCCGAAACAGTCAGCCATTGAAAACCTATGAGGGTTGCTATGAGTCGGATACCGACTCGACGGCACCTAACAACAACAACAACATTTCATCACAGAGACAGAAAGCTGACTAACAGGCTCCAAGTGGCCATGGCAGTTATCAACTGTTCCTCTTACTGGGTTATCTTTCTGTGTACCCATTTCTAAGCTCTTTAGGAATTACACTTCTTCATGTCCATAGCCTAGGACAGTACACACATAAAATATTCATAATAGGTTTTTGAGGATAAACTTCATTGAAAAGAACTTACTATAATGTGAAAGAATAATCTGGAGGCAACTGAAATATAAACCAATAATCCCTAAATTAAATGTCCCTAATCAGCAGGGGTGGGATTTAGCTCAGTTGGTAGAGCACCTCTCTACAGTCTCTAAAGTCCCGAGTTTGATTCCCAGCACCGCAAAAATGGGAGAAGGACATGGCAATCCACTCTCAGGCAATCCCGAGACAATCAGCCATTGAAAAACCTATGAGGGTCGCTATGAGTCGGACACGACTCCATGGCACCTAACAACAACAACAAACTGCTCAGCATTTATAATCAATTACTCTATCATTTCCTTAAATATTGTCAGATGTTTTGACTTCCAGTAGGTCCTTTCTACCATGAATGTCAAACACCTACTTGTTATAAAATGTGCCAACTGCAAAAACTTTGAGCCACAACAGTTGCAATGGAATAGACCTTAGCATAACTCTATTTATACACACTAGATGTTGAGAAACAAGCAAACAAAATGCTTTAACAGAATGAACAGATTTTACCTCCTACTAATTTACTTATTCAACAAGTATCTTTTGAGATCCTACCATGTGCTAGGCTGACTCTGAGTACCAGGGATACAGCAGAGAACAAAACAAACGCTGGCACAGGAAGAGTTCTGGTTTTCATGGAGATTTCATTCTAATCGTATCTGGGAAATACAAGCACAAGAGGGGAACAGGTAACAGGAAACACGAAGAGAAGTTTTTAGACACAAGACAAAGCACGATAAACGGACAGAGAATGAGAATGGAGCTATTGTAGGGTACTCAGAGAAGCCATGTCTACAATGAGCAGAAAGAAGATCTCTGAGCAGAAGAAAGCTGAAAGGAGGTCAGAATATGAGCCATGAAAATATCTGAAGGGAGAGAGTAAAGGCGGAAGAAGAAAGAGCAGAGGCCCTGGAGACAGGATGGCTGGCATGCTCCCATTAGCAAGGGTACTGGGAAGGCTGTAGCAGAATGAGTGACGTGGACAAAGTGAGCAGATAACATCAGACCCTCCTTGTACTGGACTAGTACATATGATCACACTACACAAACAGACACTCCAGTGATGGGATTTGATTACAAAAATCTCATCTTTATCAAACTATAACTTGAAGAGAACTACAAATTTTTTTCTCAGATTAAACTGTAGTTGAAAAGTGTGCAAATCAAGCTCATGGTAAGAATTAATTGAGCTCCAGTCCTCAATGAGTTCACAGTTCATGAGGGAGAAGAACATATAAATGGACCTCAGAGGAAAAGGCTGCATGTAAGGGCTGGGGCCAACAGAAAGGCCCACTCTGAACAGACCTCACAGGGATCAGAACTGAAAAAGAGTAGGTCCTGCACTTAACAATGACATCATCATATGCAGCTAACAGTGACAGGTTAGCCAGAAATAACAGCAACAAAAACAGATGAAAAGAAAATTAAAGCTTTTTATTTCAAGTCCTCAAAACTTCTATTTCACAATAAAACAGCATCACAAGTAGTCCCCAAAATGTAAGTATAGTATCGAATCTATACAACAGAATTACCTCTGATGCTGTGCCCCTGTAAACTCCACCACTGGGTTGATTTACACAGGTCTCATTCAACCCTTACAGTGAGAATTTAAGAACCAAAGTGTCACAAATTCTAAGTGCTGGGTTTTCAACTCTGGCCTACCTAACCCTGTTTTTTCTATTATACTCCATATTAGTGACTTGAGGAAAATACCTTTATCTTACTTTATTCCTTTTCCAGTCCCTTCTTTGAAATCACAGAGATGGCATAAAAGGTATTAACAAGGTTCCACTCTTGGAAGACTTACTTAAGTTCTACTAGGATAGGTTGGGTGCCATAGCACATACCTGTAATTGTAGCAACTTGGGAGACAGAGGCAGGAGGACCATAAGTTTGAGGCCAGGGGTACTCTGTGCAACTTAGAGAGAGCATGACTCAAAATTAAAAAAAAAAAATTTAAAGAGACTAAGGATGCACCTCAGTGGTAGAGTGTTTGCCTAGTATTCACAAGGCCGTGAGTTCAACCACCTAGTACTGAAAAAGCCAAAATGCTAGTGGATCAACCCAAATATATGGGAAAAGGGCAAGGTACAAGCCTGCGTGTGACAATCTTTATTTTAAATACATAAATGCTCAGAGATATGGAGTTAAGAAAGGGTTCCTGAAAGATGTGCAGTTTTAATCTTGACTTTGAAGATGAATACTTCAGAGAATATTTTATCAAGAAATTCCATAAGCAAACCACTACAAATGAACTCTGCAAAGTTTACTGCAATGAACTTCTGGGAGTTTATCTAAACTACCATTCTACAGTTGATCCTGTTTCTTAATAAAGTATTTAATATTTAATTTATAGGTCTGTAAATAAACATATACAAATACACACATATATGTACATACATACGTATGTTCTTGGTAATCATTTTGTTTTCAATTTTGATATGGTTTAACAATGTCTCATAAGAAACAAGTTAGTTCTGAATTACTCTCCATGGTTACTAAAAATTTCCTTACATTCACTTGCTAACTCACACAGGTATGCCAATGGTAAGTGTGCAATGTTTATTAAGAGAATGATGATGTTCAGGTGTTAAGAGCATTCTCAGTTTTCATGTATGAATAGTCTATGTCAAATTATAACCTGGTCTGTGATACTGCACTATGGTTATAGTAGATGAAACATTTCAGGAGTAATTGGTTTCACATGGAAACTGTAACCAATACAAACCTTCTTGGAGAATGGAGTTCCAAGAACATTAAATCATAAGAAATTGTTTCAGCAGCTGGTTAAAGCTGAGTGTACATAATACAAGACATCTGGTTGTCTGTGCATTTTCAGTTCATTTAAAAAGTATAAACACATTAAAACACTGAAATGTTTGATATATTGCAAAACTGTCTGCTTGCTCTTCAACAGCACGTGGCTGCTCCATTCATCGTGTTCATAGCTTATTTACTATCAAAATGTATTTACCATTTCCACCCCCGTTAACCAAAACATTTTAGAAAGGCAAAAAAGAAAAAGAATGTACTCATTTAGGACATATATTAAGTTGGTGGTATTTGGTAATGAAAATTTATGATTAGAGTTTTGCTTTGTTGGTTTTGTGAGATAGAGTCTCATTGTGCAGACCAGGCTCACAAGAAACTAGCTTTGTACCCCAGACTGGCCTCAGACTCCCAGTCTTCACGCTGCAGCCTCAAGAATGCTGAGATTACAGGTATACATGACCACAACTGAGTAGAAGTGTAATTTTAAAAATTAAATCAGAAACATTTGAAGCATCCCACCTACTATGGAAATAGCAGACAAATACATGGGTTTCTCTCCCTCATTTGAATGTATGTAATAGAACCTAGTCAAATTTTGGCTTAACTAAGATAGGTACTTATTTTTCTCATGTAAGAAGACATAGAGCTGGGCACCTTTGTGCATACCTACAATCCCAGCTATTCGGGAGTCTGAGATGGAAGGAGCACAGGTTTGAGGCCAAGAGCAGCCTGTGCAATTTAGTGAGAACTTGTCTCAAAAACAAAAGATAAAAAAGGGGCTGAGTGTACAGCTCCGTGGTAGAGCACTTGCCCAGCATACACAAGGCCCTGAGCAAAGAAGACAAAGAGGAGGAAAAGGAGGAGGAGGAGGAGGAGGACGAGGAGGAGGAATACAAACATATAGGATAATGAGCAGTTGCAATAGTTCCATAATATCATCAATATCCCATGCTCTTGGGACACTATTCTTTGCAAGTGGCACTCATATTCATAGTTTCAAGGTGGTCTGAGCACAGCCTCTACATTCCAAAAGGAAGAGGAGAAGGCAAGGAGCAAAGGGCTTCAAGGTGACACATTCTCCAAGTTGATGACTTCTGCTACATACCACTACATCGGCCCAAACTATGTGACATGGGCACATTAAGTTGCCAACGAGTCTGAAAACTAAACTGGGCACACACTGCTGGCCCAAGCAGTACTGGAGTTCCATTAGAAATGGAGAGAAAGATGCCAGGCATGAAAAATGTCCTGTCTTGCACAAAACTTCAATCTTAGTGGGAAGTCATCCCTCGTGCCTTTCTCTAGTAGATGATTCTTAGCTGTCTCAGCTCCACCTTCTAGGCTACCCACCTCTACATGAAATCAGGACACGGTTTCTGCTCCTCATTTCCATATCTCTAATAAAAACCTGGATTCATGTACAACAGAAGCCAGAGGCCCATTTTCTCACTATTTGGCTTTCTTTTCTGGGCTAAAGACAAACAACACATTTTTTACAACATTTCCATGTGGATTTATATTTTCAGATAATAAACCTTAAAATCTACTTCATCTCAAATAACATTTCCTTTAAGATATACATTCTCCTCCGAGCTACTCGGGAGGCGTAGACAGGAGGCTGAGCAGGGTGATAGGAGGCTGAGTCAGGCTTGGTGGCAGATGCCTATAATCCCAGCATTTGGGGGATAGGTGGGGGGAGAAAGGGAGATCATGAGCTCAAGGCCAGCCAGGGCTCCACAGTGAAATTATCTCAAAAATAAATTAAGTAGGACTAGGAATGTAGCTCAGTGGTAGAGCATTTGCCTAGCATGCATAGGACTATGTTCAATCCCCAGCACTACAAATAATAATAATAATAATAATAATAATAATAATAATAACAACAACAATAATAATAAATCAAATACATTAATAAAAATGCATTCTCATTAGAAGTGAAAAATAGTTCTTCAGGGATGAAAAACTTCATAGATATTATAATGGTTTTAGCCCCAGTATACAAATAGATATTCAATGTGAAGGAAAGCAATGGTGAAAGAAATGCCTAACAAGGCTTCTCAGGGAGAATAATTATTTAAAAGGCTGAGAATCACTGCTTTTCAAGTAACACACCATACAGACATTTTGAATCATACAGGAATTGCACTGAGCTGCAGTGACAGAAATCCAGTTACAGAGGCATAAACAAGTAAGTCTATTTTTGTCACATGAGAAGTGTGGGGTGAGGGAGAGGGACTGGCAGTTGTTGACTCTAGTTCAGCAGCTCAGTGACATCAAAGTAGAATTTTTTATGAGACTGTTGGTTCACGGTGCCAAGATGGGCATGCAATGCAAAAGACCTTGTCCACATGCCAGGTAGCAGGAAAAAGGGCTGTCAGAACACCAAGATAGGCCTTCTCGGTGAGTCAGTTCCCTGTAAGGAGCTCTGCTCAGAAGTTTCATTTAAATACCTCCCCTTACATGTGAATGAACACATCAAGCTTCAAAGAAGGGTGAAAACAGAAATCTGTCCAGTCTGAAACAGGCCAGAAATAAAATCAGGAAGCCAGGAAGAAAGGGAGAACAAATACTAGGTAGTTAATTAGCTGTGTCTACCAAGCTGTATATGTGTCTACCACATATACATTAGGTTCGAATTGCTTCTCTCTCAAACTTGTCTCCAGAGACCTGCAAGATCTCTTACTGTGGAGATTAATCTACTTCTGTGCCTATCATCTGTTTAATATTGCTAAAAGTCTGATTTTCCCTTCACATAAAATTCTTATTTTGGTGATGACTAGAGTCCAAATGCTATTAGGCAAAAGAGATAAAAGAATTACATGGATGTATACTTCTTAAAAAGCACATACAAAAATACTACTTAAAAACCCACAAACTCTTCAACATAATCAATATATATATATCAATATATCATCAATCAATATCATATATCATCTTCAATATACCAGAAGATAAAGCCTGGCTTAGCCAGAACTTACAAGAGTGGAGTATCAGTGATTAACTGCACCAAACAGCAGAGCAATTCTTGCAAAAGATCTTCTGAGTCAGAACCTGGTAAGACACATAAAAAGTTTTTTAACAAGGTATACAACAAAATGACATTGTTTAGAAGTTCCCATTCCTAGTAAAGAGGACCTCTGAATAAAAATCCAAATCAGGAGCAAGTTAGCATCTAACGTGATCTCCATCTCGTATAGGAGTTTTGAACACCAACTAATAATAATTGCCTTTAAAGTTTGAAGATATCTTAAGGCTCCCATAAGCCAGTAGTTTTCCAATTCCTTATACTTCATTATGTTTATTTCAATGAAATTTTATATTAAAGTTAAATATATAAAATGGATGAAAGTCAAGCTGTTTTAGCTGATTCGTCTGAAGCAAAGGGAGAGGATCTGTATCTCTCCTTGCCAGAAATATCTGACCTTGCCCTTGATCCTCTTAAAGAATTTCAAGAACTTTTTCTGAACCTCTGAGGAGCCACAGATCACATATGGAATCCCACCAAGAAGCTAACCACCTCTTTACAGACAAAGACCCAAAGATATAATGGCTTTCTCAAATCACAGGATAAACAAGTGGTTAACGACAAGACGCAAAAGACTATTCCAACACAAATGCTCCTCTGTCCCACACTGCTATAGCTAAATGACCTCCAAATTTCCAAAGCCAACCAGTATCTTCTGTGACTTGTAGTTATGGATACTACTGACCCCTACTCCTTCATGAAATTCTTTCCTCATTTCCTATAGTACTTTTAATCAACTTTCTTTTACTATTTCTTCTCAGCATCTGCTTCCTGAAAACTCATTCCCTGAGTTCTTCCATTGGCTGTCTTCTCTCTCCCTATTTTCTGTCTCATCAATCACCACTTATATGTTGTTGCTAATGTTGTTAGGTGCCATCAAGTCGGGTCTGACTCATAGCAACCCTCATAGGGTTTTCAATGGATGACTATTTCAGGATCGTTTTCAGGAGTGGACTGCCACATCCTTCTTCCATTTTTGTGGTGCTGGGGATTGAACCAAGGTCCTCAGAAAGTACACAGCAGTGCTCTACCAACTGAGTTAAACTCCAGGATACTTATGTTAGTGATTCCTACGTCTACAATCTTCCTCTTGGCCTCTCTGCTGATCATCACGTATTTCTATATCCAATTGCCCAGTGAATATCTCCACCTACATGCATCACCAGTCCCCCACACTCCACATGTACAAAACCAAATTCTCCTCTCCTAACACTTCAAACCCACTTGTTTCTTCTTTATTCTCCTTCTTGGCAAGTGGGACAACACCCCATTGCCAAAATCCTATTATCTCTTACTCATCCTCCTATAACCAACCAATCTCCAAGTCCTCTCCAGTACAGAGTCCACCTCTCTCATACTGCCTCTTCTCTCAATCATATTTTTATTATCTCAGTTCAGTTAAACAAGCTTACTAAATTAAAACTCACTCCTGAACAACTTTAAACATTCTTAGTCATAGTATTCATACCTCCAATGTCACTCATCTGCAATACAAACTCCAAATTGCTATCAAAGGAAAGCTAAATAAACTCTCCTGTTAGATCTCTTTGATTACTGTAAGCTGGTGACTGTGTATCAGGACAGTTTCTAAGCTCCAAAGTACAGCACACCAGACTCTTCATGTTATTGACCCTCCACCCCTTTCTATTTTTATCTCCTTCCATTATTCCTTTCACAATGTGTATCTCAAGCTATGTGCTACGTGCCACTTTACACCTCTTCCATAACACTCCCTCTTTCGGGAACACCCTCCAACAATGAAAACTCTCCATCTGAACCATTCTCAGTCTCAGTCTCCTCCATAAAACTCAACTCTCTTGCCTCACATTGAACAAAACAATCATCTGTAAGTCCCTATGCCTTGTGCGCGACTTTCATTTTATATATTGGTTACATTATTTTCTCTCCACTTGCAGGCAGGCCCTTACTGAACTCTGTACTTCTTAAGGACAATGACTGACAAAGACTGCCATACGTTTAGGCCCTCCTTATCCATAGGTTCCACACCCATGGATTCAACCAACCACAGATGGAAAATACTCAAGGATAAAAACTGCACCTGTATTGAACACTTACAGACTTTTTTCCTTGTCATTATTCCCAAAACAATAGAGTATAACAACTATTTTCATGGGATTTTCATTGTATTACATCTATAAGTAATCTTGTTATTGTTGTTGTTGTTGTTGTTAGGTGCCATTGAGTCGGTATCCGACTCATAGCGACCCTCTGTACAACAGGGGAAACACTATTGTCAGTGCTTCTCTGCTGTTCATAGGGTTTTCAATGGCAGATTGATGTTTGGGAGGGGGTTGCCAGGTCCTTCTCCCAAAGCCTACAGCTGCTGGTGTTCCTAGGCGGTCTACCATCCAGGTACTAACCAGGCCCAACCCTGCTTAGCTTCCGAGATCTGATGGGATCGGATGCCACAGGGCTATGGCTACAGGCGATAAGTAATCTAGAGAAGATTTAAAGCATACAGCGGGGTGTACATAGATGATATGCAAATACCACGCCATTTTATATAAGGGACTTGAGCATCAGTGGATTTTGGTACTTGCAAGGGGGTGGGGGATGCCAGAACCAATACTCCATTAATGGGAAGACTACAATATATATTCAATGCATGCTTACTGAGTTGAACTCAAGTGTATAAATAAAGATCCAGCAGTTATATCTAAAGTATCAAAGCACTTTGAGTCTCAAAAAAGGGTTAGCAATTTTTTTTCTAGGCCACAATATTATCAGGTGTTCAGAAATTACAGAGAAATTCCTTCCTGCCTTAGCACAAATAGAACTGACATAATAACCTTCTGAGATGTGAGTATAAATATTAAGAGAATACTAAGCCACATTGAATTCTTAGATCAATGCTAAAAAGGACACACAACAAAACTCAAGTTTAACAACCACATTAAATCTTACTCCAAGAAACAGTAAACTTGGCTCAACTAGTAAAGAAAATAAAATAAGGGAATTGAGCTGAGAGTACTTGCTTGCCTAGCATTCAGGAGGCTTTGGGTTCAAGCCCCATTACTGGGGGGGGGAAGGGTGAGCAACATTTGTCCCTGACACCCACAATAATGAGCAGATTTAACTGAAATTCTTATCATTGTCAAGGCTGTACAACCTAACCCAAGGTAACAACCTATCCCAGCAAGTTGATTTGGTGGCACATAGTAGATATTCAGTATGTGTTGGCTAACCTGCTACCCCTTATCTCATTCCACATAATGTAGTGACCCAGACTTAAAGGAGAACATTAAAAATCACATATTGATTCCCTAAAGAACATTTCAGACCAAATACCAGTATAATAATCTACCCTTGTTCAGCCAAACAGCCACAACGGTGTTTTAATTACAAAAGGCGAGGGAACAAACATTCAGCATCTACAGATGGTGCTTGATTGGAATTTTTTTACTTCCAGAACTATAACACATTCAATTTTTAAACCTTAAAACAGTGACAAGGATTTTCCATTTGGTTCCAAGTACCATCTAAATTATGACCATGGTCAATGAAAGAGAATTCAATGTTTTGTTATCAATTTAACATAATAATGAAGATAATGATAAATATATTTTAAACAGTAAAATGTAATGTTTCAAGGCCAAATTTTTAATAAAAATCATGAATAGGCAATATCCAGTTGAAATCTCCGAAGACTTCTACCTAGTAAAAAATATTCCTCAGTGTCATGCATGGTGGCACACATCCATGATATCAGCACTCGGGAAGATGAGGGAGAATTGTTAGTTTGAGGCCAGCCTGGGCTACATGGTGAGATTCTGTCAAAGAAAGAAAAGAGAAAGAGAGAGAGAGAGATAAGGGAAGGAAGGAAGGAAGAAAGGAAGGAAGGAAAGAAGGAAGGGAGGGAGGGAGGGGAAAGAAAAAAGAAAAGAGAAGGGAAGGGAAGGGAAGGGAGGGGAAGGCAAGGGAAAGGAAAGGAAAAAGTTCCTTGGACTTCTATATTCATGTTCGTGTTCCTGGACTATATTGTTGTTGTTGTTGTTGTTAGGTGCCGTCAAGTCAGTGTCCAACTCATAGTGACCCTATGTACAACAGAACAAAACACTCCCCAAATTTGTGCCATGCCCAGCACTATTATCAGTGCTTATCTGCTAGCCATAGGGTTTTCAATGGCTGATTGTTTAGGGAGTGGGATGCCGGGTCCTTCTCCCAAGCCTACAGAACCTGGTATTCCTTGGTGGTCTGCCATCCAAGGCCTAACCAGACCCAACCCTGCTTAGCTTCCAAGATCTGACAAGACTGGATGCCAGGGTGGTATGGCTGCAGGCTGGGCTAATCTAGATGTAAATAATTGAATATTAAGTGAGCAGGGACAAGATACAACTGCTTATAAGGTCTGACACTAAATAAGCATTCATATTGCATTTTCTTCCAAACAGCACTTTTTATCAGCTTTCATATAAGGCCAAATATCTTCCTTAACACCAACAAAAACAAATAAATATAAACTTGCCTACCACAAATTACAACACACATGCATTTCCCACAGTAAAAAGACTCTTAGAAGCTCTTGAAATGTGCAAGTCAGTGACAAAGTAAACCCAGGTTCTTAAAGTAAAGACCTGGAGTCAGGCGCAGTGGCGCACGCCTATAATCCCAGCATCTCGGAAGGCGGAGGCAGGAGGATTGCAAGTTTGAGACCAGAGGCAGTCACGTAACTTATTGAGACCCTTTCTCAAACACTTAAAAAAAATGGGCTACGGGGTGCAGCTCAGTGGTCTAGCACTTGCAAAGCATGCAAGCGTGAGGCCCTGGGTTCAACCCGCAGTACTGCAAGGAAAAAATAAGAAGAAGAACTGTGCAAGATTCAGTGTATTTGCTGTATCATGAAGTTTTATAGCTTAAAGTTTCTCCAAGACAGAATATGTCTTTTAGGGAGAGGGGTTTGCTTTGATTTTATGGGGGGGGCGGGAGTTTTGAGACAAGGTCTTGCTGTGTAGCCTGGGCTGGCCTGGTACTCATTATGTAGACTACAATGACCTCAAACTTGCAAGGATCCTCCTGCCTTAGCCTCCTGAGTGATGTGATTTCAGGGATGCCCATCATGTCCTGGTCAGAGTATGTCCCTCTTAAAAATTCCTTTTTAAAACATTTTAAATTACTTCAAGACCTCTAGTTAAATGTTTTAATATTTTAAATCTTAGCTTCTGTGAGATAATGTTAATAGCCAACATTTATTGAATGCTCAAGAGGCTGCATATGAAGAGGAACCAGTGGTATTGAAGGACGAAGTGGAAGCTGCCTTGAAAGAACTGGCAAAACACAAGACTCCAGGAACTGATGGGATACCAATAGAGATGCTTCAACAAACAGATGCAGCACTGGAGGTGTTAACACATTTACGCCAAGAGATTTGAAAAACAGTTACCTGGCCAACTGACAGGAAGAGATCCATATTTGTGCCTATTCCCAAAAAAGGGGATCCAACTGAATGAGGAAACTATCAGACAATATCATTAATATAATACACAAGCAAAATTTTACTAAAGATCATTCAAAAGAAACTGCAGCAGTATATAGACAGGGAATTGCCAGAAAATCAAGCCAGTTTCAAAAGAGAGCAGGGAGCCAGGGACATCATTGCTGATGTCAGGTGGATATTAGCTGTAAGCAAAGAATATCAGAAAGAGGTCTACCTATGTTTTATTGACTACACAAAGGCATTTGACTGTGTGGATCATAACAAATTATGGATAACATTTCAGAAAATGGGAATATCAGAGGACCTAATTGTACTCATGAGGAATCTGTACATGAACCAGGAGACAGTTGTTTGAACAGAATAAGGAAACACTGCCTGATTTGAAGTTGAGAAAGGTATGTGTCAGGGCTGTATACTTTCACCATATCTCTTCAATTTATATGCTGAGCAAATAATCCGAGAAGTTGGACTTTATGAGGAAGAACGTGGCATCAAGATTGGAAGAAGACTCATTAACAACCTGCGTTATGCAGATGACACAACTCTGCTTGCTGCAAGTGAAGAGGATTTAAAACATTTACTGATGAAGATCAAAGATCATAGCCTTCAATATGGGTTATGACTAAACATCAACAAAACAAAAAGCCTTACAACTGGGCCAGCACGCAACTTCACAATAAATGGAGAAAAGATTCAGGTTGTCTATGATTTTGCTTTGATTGGCTCTACAATCAATACCCATGGAAGCAGCAGTCAAGAAATCAAAAGACACATTGCTCTGGGAAAAGCTATGGCAAAAGATCTCTTTAGAGTATTGAGAAGTAAAGATCTTACACTGAAGACAAAGGTACGCCTGACTCATGACATGGTATTTTCAGTCTCATCATATGGTTGTGATAGCTCGACACTGAACAAGGGAGACAGGAAAAGAACTGATGCTTGGAAGCAAGGATGGCTACACTGCATCTTACATATTTCGGACATGTAGTCAGGAGAGGCCAATCCCTGGAGAAAGGCATCATATTTGGGAGAATGGCAGGTCAGCAAAGAAAATGAAAACCCTCCACCAGATGGATTGACACAGTGTCTGCAACAATGGGCTTAAACATAAATAAGATCATGTGCCTGGCACAGAATTGGGAAGTGTTTCGACCTGATGTATGTAGGGTCTGTATGAGTTGGACTTGATTCAATGGCACCTAACGACAGCAACAACTACCATTTGAGAGGCATTATGCCAGGCACTTCCTACAATCTTACATTAATCCAGAAAACAATCCTTAAGGAAGCCGGGTGTGATGGTACATACCTGCAATCCCAGCGGCTGGGGAGGTGGAGGCAGGAGGACCGCAAGTTTGAGACCAGAGGCAGTCTGCGTAACTTAGCGAGACCCTGTCTCAAAAAAGTAAAAAATTGGCTGAGGGTGCAGCTCAGTGGTTCAGCACTTGCAGAGCATGCAAGCACGAGGCCCTGGGTTCATCCCCCAATACCACAAAAAAAATATTTTTTTAAATAATCCTTAAGGAGTAAATATGATTACGATTATCATTTTACAGATGAATAAATCAAGACTCAAAGAGATCAATTTACTTAGAGGATGGAAAAAGGCCACATTTGAACCCAAATCAAGAGGGGAAAGTAAAAGAAAAAACCTTTACAAATTGTTCTAAATCCCTATTTCTATACAAAGTTAGGGAAAAACTCAGTCAACTGATCCATATTTCACTAAACAACCTAAATACAAAATCCCTGGTGAGCCAAGTTAGGAAAGACAGATACGAAATACCATGAATTAGTTTACACAGCAGGGTGGTACATTATACATTCATCAACATATGCCAGAAGTCCCTGTCTTCACAAGTTAATTATTCAATGTACAATCTAAAATAATGCATAAACTATCATCAGTATTGTGCAGAAAACATCACAAAAATCCCAGCCTTATCCTTGGGCTCTTCCACTTTAAAGAGCTAACCCTACTTCTCTGGTCCCTGAACATTACCAGAAGGAGCAAGGGAAGACAGGACGACATCTAAGGTCCCTTGCAGCTCTATGAATCTATACCCATGACTAAGCTGCAGCCCTTGTTCATTCCTCCCAGTCTGCATCCATTCAGTGTCACGTGCTGACATGTCCCTCTTGTTTTATCCTTAGAGAGAGAAGCAATAGCAAAGTATTATCCTAATCAAATGCCTTTCACTGGAGTAAAAGGGGAGGAGAAGGGGACAGAGAAAAGAATAAAAACAAAGTAGCACTCATTGATCACTGGAAAACAAAACAGCAATCAGAATAAAGAAACACGGGTCATTTAAATTAGGTTACATGAAGTTGCCTGCAGCCTTAGCCCTGTGGCATCGGATCATATCAGATCTCAGACGCTAAGCAGGGTCAGGCCTGGTTAGTACTTGGATGGGAGACCACCTGGGAACACTAGGTGCTATAGGCTTGAGAGACGGACCCGGCAACCGACTCCCAAAAATCAATCTGCCATTGAAAACCCTATGAGCAGCAAAGAAGCACTGACAATAGTGTTTTGCCTATTGTACTTAGGGTCACTATGAGTCAGATTCCAACTCAATGGCACCTAACAACAACAACAGCATGAA
>VMDO01017604.1:0-44432 GCA_007922755.1 Pedetes capensis
ACATCATGTTTGGAAGAGTGGCAGGTCAACGGAAAAGAGGAAAACCCTCCACCAGATGGATTAACACAGTGTCTGCAACAATGGGCTTAAACATAAATAAGATGGTTTGCCTGGCACAGAATCGGCAAGTGTTTCGATCTGCTGTACATAGGGTCGCTATGAGTTGGACTCGACTTGACGGCACCTAACAACAACAACAACTCCCTACCCCCGTATGTTTTAACACATGTTGCCATGTGGCATATTATGTACTTGTCTGTTACCCTTAATAGAATGTGAGCTTCCAAACCAAAATCTTATTACATATTGTCTCCTTTTAGACTTTAAATTTTAAATTGAAAAGTGATTTGTGAAACTTTTATTGTACATGTTAACAATAATGTCTGGACTTTAAGTGGGTATGGTGGCACAGGCCTGTAACTCTAGCAATTCGGGAGACAGAGTCAGAAGGATTATAAATTCTGGGTCACAGGCCACCTGTGTAATTTAGCAAGTCTCTGTCTCAAAATAAAAAGGGAAAAGAGAGGCGGAGGATGCAGCTCAGTGGTAGAGCACTTGCAAAAAAAGCATCTATGAGGCCCTGGTTTCAACCCTCTAGTACTACCAAAAAAAAAAAAAAAAAAAGGCAAAGAAAACAAAAACTGGATACTTTTGTAGTCATTCTATGTTGTTGTTGTTAGGTGCCATCGAGTCGGTATCCGACTCATAGCGACCCTCATAGGGTTTTCAATGGCTGACTGTTTCAGGATTGCCAGGCCCTTCTCCTGTTTTTGCAGCGCTGGGAATTGAACTTGGGGTCTCAGAGACTGCAGTGCGGCGCTCTACCCACTGAGCTAAATCCCAACCCAGTCATTTGGGGCTGGGATTTAGCTCAGTGGGTAGAGTGCCGCGCTGCAGTCTCTGAGGTCCTGAGTTCGATTCCCAGCACCGCAAAAACAGGAGAAGAACATGGCAATCCACTCCTGATGCAATGAGTCAGACACGACTCGATGGCACCTAACAACAACAACAACAACCTCCCACTGAAAAGAGACCAGAAAGTGACAGTCATTCAGGCCTTCAGATCAAAAGGAAGTGTAATGGTGAAGAATCAAAGTCCTCTTTCTGCTTCCCTTCCTTTGTCTTTAAACAACAACCATAAAAAAAAAGTCATTCTATAGGCCTACACAAAAAAATTTTTAATTGCTTTAAAACAATTGGTGAATATGAAGCTTAGACTAAGTTTAAATTCTTAAGAATTCAAATCAATATCTATTTGCAGGCAAAATTGGTGGATGAGAATGATTTCCTTACACCATTCATGCACCACCATACCCCCCCTTTCGCCTATTAATTGTGTTCATTGTTGTTGTTGTTAGGTGCCATTGAGTCGGTATCCGACTCATAGCGACCCTCAAAGGGTTTTCAATGCCTGACTGTTTCACGATTGCCTTGGGAGCGGATTGCCAGGTCCTTCTCCAATTTTTGTGGTGCTGGGAATTGAACTCCAGACCTCAGAGACTGAAGCGCAGCACTTTACCAAGTGAGCTAAATCTCAGCCCCCAGTTGTGTTCATAGGGACTGCATATCCTCCCAGCATCCCAACAAACTTATATTTATCCATATTTATATCAAAGGTCCATAATCTTATTATTTTACAGGCAGAACAAAACTAATGCCACATAAGATATGAATTTAACATGATAATATGCAGTTGACTTATTCTCTGAACCTTACACCTGAACTTTTTGCTTGACAAATGACTTTTGTGTTACTTCTGTGCATAAGAGGTATTTTCATCCTTGATTTTCAAGGTGTTTATTTAACTGTAAGAATAGTAGAACAGGCTAAAATGTTGACAATTTCAAATAATATATAATACATAAAATCATCCCTGATTTATTTGATTTTAATTATTTTAACACTGGTAATTGATTTGAATTATAAGATTTAATAGGGCTTTCTGGAACTCATGGTGTAGGTCAGATTGGCCTCAGACTAGTGGCAATCTTCTGGCCTCATCCTCCCAAGTGCTAGATTATAGGTTTGTGCCGCTATGCTTGGATGAAGTTATAAGATGTTAGATTCTCTTCTCTGGAAGGTAATATCTTCAGGTAGAGATAGGATAAAATGCCACAGATATTTATGATACTAAATATAATCAGCAAAAGAAAAATATCAAACAAATGTGTTAGTGAAGTACTTAAATTTATTAAATTTAAGAGTGAGTGGATTGAAATACAATTTACTTATGGCAATTGACTAAGTGGATAATAGTTGATTTCTTTACCTCTAAAAGTCGATTTTCACATAATAATGCTGCTTTACAAGAGTTTATTCATAACGCTTAATGTTATTGTTTTTGGATGTATTTAAACTGGTAAAAACTCTAATGTGGGCTTCAAGCTCATGCTGTACCTTTTGTATGGCAGATGAGGACCAAGGACATGGCCTGAAAGCTGTGCCAACCAAGTAAACATTTGGATTAAGATCTCTAGAACGAAGCCCATCCTCCACTAAGAAAGTTAGAATTGGTTCCAACAAGCCTCACAATCTTACTTTCCTCTTTTATAAATTTATACAATTTTAGTGCACAGAGAAGCTACTGATATATTCTCAGAATTAGAATTCAGTGATTACCTACATCATGATTATATAAAAAGTACATTATCTACACAAATAACTTGTAAAGCATAATTCATATTAAAAATAACAAAACTAAAAAATGCCTAAAAAACCTAACTGAAGATATATTACAAATGAATATAGCTTATTATTTTATGGTCTAAAACCAATTTCCAGTGGGCTTATAAATAATATATTTTTATAATTATGAGGGGAGAAGTACCCGGCAACCCACTCCCAAAAAAGAACCAGCCATGGAAAACTCTATGAATAGCAGAGAAGCACTAACAATACAGTTTCACCTGTTGTACATAGAGTCGCTATGAGTTGGACATTGACTCGATGGCGCCTAACAAAAACAACAACATAATTATGATATAAAATAGGTATATCCATTATATTTCTGTTAGTGTAATCTTTCTTGTTGTTTATTTGTTTTTATTTTCTTTTGAGACAGGATCTCACTGTGTATCCCAGGCTGGACTCCAACTCATCAATCTTTCTGCTTTTGCCTCCAGAGTGCTGGGATTATAGGTGTGCCCTGTTATGCCAAGCTCTTTTAGTGGAATCTTAATTATCCTATTTTAATCTTTGATACTGTTAATACTTTTTGCATAATTTTGGTAAACAACTCTGTTCATTTTTAAGCATTAAGAATATAGTGCAATGGGTGCCATGGAGGAAATACAAAGGTTAGTATAGTGTCGTGTCGATGGGATCATGACTTTAAAATGAGTCAAACTATGGATGACATCACCCATGAGTACTGTCACTTGGAGGAAAACAAGATAGGAACAAATGAACAAACACAAATATTTTTTTCAGTGCGTTACTAATGAAACCTTAATGTACATTGGTATTTTCCTATTTGCTAAGAAAAAAATGTAGTTTTGAAACAAAGTAAAGACTTTCTTTATTCCCCTATTGAGCTTTAAATTTATAAGAGTTTTATAGAATATCCCACAATATTTCCCAAGCTGTTTACTGGTCTCAGGTTTTTTTCCTCCCTTTATTGGTAAATGGTGGGGTACAGAGTAATATTGGCTTTTTCCATTATGTAACCATTATATCATTTGTAGTTTCACTTTTATCAACTTAGAAGGTTAATGGAACATTTTGACTAATATGTACTAAAACTCATGCATATCTGGGTTATGTTCCCCTATTTTCCCCATGTACTCATGAAGTTGGATTCTTTACACTGAGATTATCCTCTCCCCCTTTATCCATCCACATTGATTCTCCTTCCTATCTCACCTTCCACAATCTTTGCTTCCCTTTGCTAATTCCCTCCCTCCGTCTTTTTACTCTTTGTATTGTCCCTTCTTCACTAAGTGTAACTGTGCATTTTTATATATCAAAAAAAATTTGGAATGCTTCACAAGTTTGCATGTCATACTTGCACAGGGGCCACACTAATCTTCTCTGTAATTTTCCAGTTTTAGTGTATGTGCTACTGAAGCAAGCACTGGTCTCTGGTTTTAACAGTCAGAAAAAAATACCATGAAAAGCAATTATAAAATAGTCTGTTTGTTTCCCATTCCAACTGTGATTTTTCAACTTCTTCCACATATCAGTGAATAAAGTACTGCTTCTGATAATAGTTAATTGCTTTAGATAAGTTTTAGGCAGCATAACAAGCCTCATAGTTCAAAAATTGGTTTTACCTTTTAAAAACGAAGTAAGTAAAGATGGCAATGAGTCCTCTGGTTATCCAAGATAGCCATGTAAAAGTCAAAGAAGTAGGCAAAGGTGTTAAACTTAAGTAGTTGTTTGTCACATTGATAAGATTCCTTTTTCCATGTTTTTCTAGTACAATGATATAGCATATTGTATTTTTCAAGGAAATGGCATGGCGATATTTCCACTCCTGTGTGCTCTTCCAGACTTATCACTTCCATAATTATAAGGTAGAGACTCTTTGCCCTCTACTTAAAATTGGCCAGTCCTTTGATACTGCCATGTCAAATAGAAAGCAGATGAAATAGTAATAAAGTTAAAGGGTCATGTCACAAAAATGATCTGTCTCTGTACCTGGCTCTCTGTCTGTCTGTCTTTCTCTCTCCCATTTTCAGTATGCTCACCTTTGGTATTCAGCCAAGTGATTGATACCATCAGTTTCCAGACTTAGGTAGCTTCTAGACTTTGAACCACCCACAAAATGCTGAGTAGAACAGAGACAAACAATTGTTGTTTACCTCTGTAAAAATTTAATATTCTACAGCAAAATAAATGTTATTTCAGTAGCTAATATTTGGCATAGCTTGTTACATAACTTTAAATAACTAGAAAAAGAAGAAATGAGAATTGAATATCAAGAACGAAAACTATAAACATTTCACTATTTTTCATATGATATTAACCAATTTGCTGATATCTCCTAATTAATTTTTCAACATTTTGGAGTTATTAGGTACATACTTAAAATCATATTTTTGGAAATTCAATTAATATTTATTATGTCAAAAGCATTTTATTCCTAATAGATACTTTTATTTTAGTGTCACTTATTTAATTTTTATACAGCCACAACACTTGTGTTCTGGATAGTATATACCTAGTATACCTGACTCATCCTGTTTTTTCTCTCAAACTTCCTTTGTCACTATAATTTTAGTGTTTCTCCTGTTAAAAAAAATGTATACTGCTGAATTTTTGTTGTTTGCTTCCTTCCTTTCTTTTTCTTTTTTCTTTCCTTTTCCTTCCTTCCTTCCTTTCTTTGTTCCTTCCTTCCTTCCTTCGTTCCTTTCTTTCTTCCTTTCTTTCTTTTTGATAAGGTCTCCATATGTAGCCCATGCTGGCTTGGAATTCATGATTATCCCACTTCAGCCCCCTGAGTGCTGGACTTACAGCTGGGAGTAACCACTCTTAGCTTAGATTATTTGAGACATGTATATTTTTGAACCCCGATTCCAACTGGTATGCAGTAGGTTTGGAACATGCCTGTAACCCCAGTAACTTGGGAAGCACAGATAGAAAAATCATGAGCTCAAAGCCAGAGGCAGCCTGTGTGACTTTGTGAGATCCTGTCTCAAAACTGAAAAAGGAAAAAGGAGTTGGGGGTGCATCTCAGTGGTAGAGGACTTGCCTGGGATATGTGAAACTCTGGGTTCAGCCCTCCAATAATGAAAAGAAAATCCAACTGGTGAATCTAGCCCATTTATACTTACTGTGGTTATCAACATATTCCATTTTATTTTCTACTATCTTTTTTTATACAGCGATCTCTTGCTATAGCTATTCCCCATTTGTTACATTTTTCTTTTTCCATTTTAGAAATTATACACTCTCTTTCTATTTTTAGTGTATCTTCACATTTTATGTTGTACCAAGAAGAATATCTGAAATGAATCCGTATCACAGTACTTTTGGATAATATAAGGATATGAGAAGGTTTTAAAGTTGTTCATCCATTGATATTTTTCATGTCATTATTTTTCTGTATCTTGATGTCATCTTGTTATTCTAATTCTATAGGCCAGTCACATTTTGACAGTGGCTTATGCAGCAAGTGTTTACTACATGCTAGTCAAAATTTTGCCATCATTCTCCTATCTAAGTCTAGCTTTTGAGGCTCCATTTCCATTTTCCTGAGATGGAGATTTTAGAGCATTCTTCATGAATATTTGGTAGTAAATCCTCACTGTTGTTATTTGGAAAATATCTTTGCCTTCATTCTTGAGTAATAGTTATGATGACAGAGATTGTTAGTACTCACCAAATATCCAAGGAATTTTGTCCTTACACCCAACTCACCAGTTAGATCTATTAATCCATCTGAAACATTTATCCCAAATCTACTCATCTTGCTTCATCAACTTCTCCCTATTTAAATGATTCTTTTTATTGTCTGGATTACCTTAGTACTTTCCTAACTGTTCATCCTTACATGCTTATGTTGGATGTGTCAGAATGTGTCAGTCCAAAATATCACTGTCAGATACCAGAATATACCATCCCAAAATATACTTTTTGGCATAAGAATTATTTTGAGCTGAAAGCAACTAAGAAACAGTAAAATAGGAAAGTCCTCTTATTTTCTGACTACAGGAAAGATATAAGTTCTCCTTTGCTGGAGGTGACTTTAGACTCTTACCAACTCAGACATGGCACCAGAAAAACCTACAAACTTAACTCCGTTAGTTTACTCTTGTATAGTTTGCCATCCTTGAAGATCTAAAATTGCTTTCCTTCATGCTGTCATTTCTGAACAAAATTACTGTTTTTCATTGAAGATGCTATACGAGCTAAATCATCTTTGTTGGTTACTCATTTCTGAATACTCTCATGTATTTCAAATGTGATACTCATGTTAATAAACTTGTTTGTTTTTGCTAATATTTTACTATAGGGGTTCTACATAGCTGAGAACAAGGATGGATAGAGAAACCAGTTGTTCCCTTACATCTTTAATTCTTGAGATTAATCTTTTTTATTTAAAGATCTACAATACTTCTGTAAAAATCATTCAGTGGTTTAGAATAAAATGCACTTAGAGAAAAAAACTAGTATTTTACTATGACTGATAAGATCTTGCATGATTTGTTCTTTGCTTAGCTCTAGTAGCACGCCATTGTCAGCCTTAACATGAATACTGGAGCGTTTTACTCATCCTAAAAAACATAGCTGTAAAACATAAATAGTAATGACTCATATTTTTCAGACTAGTATGCAACACACAATCTGATTTATCCCTATATTTCTTTTTGTTTAAAACTTGAGTTCAGTATGCATTATAATAAGTAGCACCATAACAATAGATCTTTGGCTGCACACAATTATACTGTGTTTGGAGCAGCCAGTGTATTCTATTATTGATGAACCCATTCAACAAGGCTTAAAGTGTTATCACTGTGATCCCCTAAATGTAGCTACTGAATTCATTATGAATATTGGAGATTGATAGGGTCTACATCTGAGTCTAGTTTCAATACTTTAATTATTTTTCCCCAGAATATCTTTTTATTTAAAGTGTATTAAAAAATGCCCAGAAACCTATACACCTAACTGATAGCAGGCTTAGTACTCAGATGTTTTTAAACTAGTCAGATAAACAAATAATGGTGACAGCATCCATTAAATATTGAAGTTATCAAAATTCCAAGTATACTCAAGTTTAAAGATTATCTGAAATTCATCATCAAACACTACATTATTAGATGGTTATTGAATTCCTGCGGTTGGTTGTACTGTGGTCTTTTTTCACACATGGTCCTTCCAATCTTGTGACAATCACTTTCTAACATTTGTGCAGCTTTCCTGTGGCATGTATTAGAGCAGTGTTGTCTGAACTTACCTGATCATAAGAATTACTTAAGGTACTTGTTGTTGTTGTTGTTAGTTACTGTTGAGTTGTATCCAACTCATAGCGACCCTCATAGGGTTTTCAATGGCTGATTGTTTCAGGATTGCCTCCGGAGTGGATTGCCATATCCTTCTCCCATTTTTGTGGTGCTGGGGATTGAACTCAGGACCTCAGAGCCTGCAGAGTGGCACTCTACCAACTGAGCTAAACCCCAGCCCCAAAGAACTAATTATAAATACCAATTCCAGGCTCCTTTTCTAGAAATTCTGTTTAGCAGACAAGGTCAGTGGCCAATTGATATCCACCCAGCACTCACTCTTCTAATCCATATCTTTATACTTATAACTCTCTACATTTTTATTGTTATTAGGTGCCATTGAGTTGGTGTCTGACTCACAGAGACCCTATGTACAACAGGTGAGACTATTGTCAGTGCTTGTCTGATATTCATAGGGTTTTCAATGGCTGATTGCTTTTTGGGAGGGGGCTTCCAGGTCCTTCTCCCAAGCCTACAGCACCTGGTGTTCCCATGTGGTCTCCCATCCAAGTACTAACCAGGTCCAACCCCGCTTACCTTCTGAAATCTGACAGGATCAGATGCCATAGTGGTGTGGCTACAGACCAACTCTCCACATAGGTGCTCCTTTTGTGGCCAGGCAGTTCAGACTAGAAGTGCAGGGGGCATTAATGCTCATGAAAACAGCCTTTGCCAATGATTAGTGGAAGTAGGATTTTCCTTGCCTCTTAGGTAAGATAACCATGAGATGCATTTTACATGGTCTCAGTTTTATCCAATGATTTTGAGCACCAGCTACCCATAATGGTGACCTGTTCAGTAATGTACAACTTAATGCCTCCTCCTTCCCTGTTCCCTTTCTGTGTTCCCTTGCCACTGCTTCCTAGGATAGCTTCCCAAATATACTAATGGCACCCTGGTACTTTTTTCAAGGTTTTTCTTCTGGTGAAAGAGTATCTCATTCCATAGGCTTGGAGTGGGACAAGATATCTATGTTTGTAACAACATCCCATATGGTTCTTGTGATAAGATAGGAGTGATATCCATTCAAGATAAAAGTCTTTCTTTTAATGAACTGCAACTTCATTCTATCTGAAGTCTCTGTGTGGTAAACAATTCAACCATGGACTATTCTCTGATATAGAAGTTTACTTCATTCTGTTCCTGTAGTCTTTAAAAATTTTTCTGTACCTTTGAACCTGATAATTTCACTCTAGTTAATTCAGCCCTTTTACTATTTGTTCATATTTTCATAGCAATATATAAGTTGCCATACATTAAAAAATTAAACTTATAAGTTGCTCTGTTAAAAAAAATTTGTAGTATAAAACTCTTATGTTTATCCAATGTGGACTATATTGCTGAGAGATCAGTATTGATGAGACTGTGTTCTCACAATTTCAATTAACCCTATGCTCTTTTATGCAGTAACTCAGATTTATACTGAGTAAACTTTGTGATCATATAAAATGATCAGAGGTAGGGAAAGAAACTTTTATCCAAAATAAGCACATGAAACCTTCTTTTTTTTTCAGATATCCTGAAAAACACATGTGATGTTGCCTTGTCCAGATATCTCTTGAGGAGTTGAGGACACATCCCCCAGGTAACAGGAAGCATGCTGGTTGCAGTGCTCATTTGAAATCCCTCTGTGTAATTTCTCTAATAAGGAAAGCTGCCTCCACTCAGATCATATTCCTTCTGCAGGGGCAGGCTGTACTCAATGACTGATTGATATGCAGGCATAATGATCTGTCTTCCATGCCACAAGCTGGTCAAATTTAAAGGGTTATTCCATCTTTAGAGTTCCCTATGGGGTCAACTAATTCTTGTACAGACTGTGTAACAGCATAACTTCTCTTGTGCTCTATCCTGCTACCTCCTTTCCTAGTACCAGATGTTGACTCCAACATTCCCTAAAACATACTCTGCATATTGATCTTCATCTCTAGATCTTCCAGAAGAACCCAACCCAGCATTGGATTCCATGGGCAGTTTTGAGAATTGTGTGAGAATGTAAGTACTAAGATGGGATTTTGGAGCTGATCAGCTCTCTAGCACTGAGGGCTTTACCACTGGTGGCAGGTGGCACACATGTGGCTTCTGGCCTGGCCTGAAGATCCTTGAACCTTTCATTGATGGGGCACTGGAAAGATATGGCTAGAGAAGGGATTATGCTAGTGGGAATACCATATTCGGTATGTGAGAACAAGGAGGAAAGCGTGACTATGAGCATAATTGAATTGCTGAGTACAGTTGATGCTTTACAAAAAGATACCAAAAGATTGGGAGGACTAATGGAAATTAAAAACTAAATGTGGAAAACAAGGGTCCTCCTGCAAGAAAAGAGGTCCCCAACCTTTTTGTCACCAAGGACGGAATTCAGTTTTACCACAGACAGGGTTTGGAGATGCTGATCTGAGAGGTGGCAGAACTCATGTGATGATGCAAGCAATGGTGAGCAGCTGTAAAAACAGATGTAAATACAGAGGATACCAGTCTGTGGCCCAGTGGTTGGGGACCCCTGTGCTAGAATATGAATATCCCAGTTCTTTACACTTACGGACAGAAAAATGCTCAGACCAGGTCTAAGACTTAATCATAACTATAGCAGAACTCCAACAAAGCTGCTCTGTAAGGATCAGGGCTCAGAGTCATGGAATGGGGCATTCATACTGGAACACTCAAATATTGAATATTCACATATTCCTGAACATCCTGGACCTGGCAAATTGGTCCACTCCTTCTTATCAAAGGTTAGTGATTGTTCTGATTTGAAGAGGTTGAACAGACCCCTACTTTCAAGCACACATAATACTCATTCTTCTGTCCCTTATAAATCTCCTCTACCTTTACTCTAGGACACTAAGACAATAATGAAGGCTAAGTCCTAAAGTAACTTAGCTAGAAAAGTTCTGTGCCTGCTAATGGATACATAATCTGAAGGTATTACAGAAGCTAGGCAGCATTTATCAGTAGGAGCTGGGAAGGTACTCAGAGAATTGGATTCTGAGAGAGCCATGACAATGGAGGGAAAGAACATAATTTTGGATGAGGTATGAATATGGGTGCATTTTCATGGGCTATGGGATTTAACACCTTAAAACAGATTTCAGCAACTCTGTTCTAGAATGTGTCCTATAAGCTGAAAAAAATCAAAGGACAGCACAAAGTGAGATAGACATGCCAAAAGTGTTATTGTATACAGAGAAGAAGGAATTTAAAGCCTTATCAAACAGAGCATGTTAGGATGACTATACTATTTGAGGCCTGAAATTCCACCACAGATTATGTTTCTTGGGGGAACCCAGAGAGTTCCTTGTTTACCAAAGCAATAAGGAACGTGTTTGTGATAAGGGAACGAGTATCACTAAGAAGCTTAGTTGTTTTTATTCTCTGTTAGGTCAAGGTTTGTGTGGTAGGCTAAGTTGTTATAGAACTGCATTTTTTTGAGAGCAAAGAGGAAGATAGTACATTCCATACAAAAGAAGACAGGTTTGGAGAATTAACCAATAGATTCCAGGTGGGTGCAATCTTAATTAGTGGCAAGGCCATGGGTTGGGAGGGAAGAGGATGTTTTCACACAAATAGAATTATAGAGATGGTTAATGGAACATGGCTCCCTTGGGAGCAAGATAGATGGAAACCAATAAGAGTATGAGCTAATATAAATAACCAAAAGCAACAAAGATAATGATCAGGAAGTTGAGGGCAGTTGACCTAATAAATTTTGTGTCATTTTGCCCAGTTTTCAGAATAATCATTGCCTGATCACATCATATACTCCACCATCCAGAAGCTACCAGCCTGATATAGTGGTGACTAGTTTGTTGAAAGGCACTGCTAAAGCACCAGCACATAGTAATACCTCAGGCTCACAGAGTTCCATCTTTTAGGATTCTACATACTCTGAAAGTGCTGAGTGTCCAGCAGGTAGGTATGGATCCAAGAGCCAAAGAGTGGAAGCAACAGTGGCTCTGCCTCCCATCACTTCCATGAACTCATTTGGGAAGTTTGTGTTTCTTATTCTATAAGCTTTATACTAATTAGGGTTAAATGTTCTGATTTCCAAGGAGAAAATACCTCTCCCCAGGCACACACCAAAATTCCCATTGTCACTATAGAAGTTATGACTGTTAACTGAGAATGTGTGGCTCCTGTTCCAAAGACCAGAGGGCAAAGAAAGTTGTTAGTGTCTTGGTAAGGGTCTTGACTCTCATAATCAGGTTGACATTACACAAGAGAGAAAGAAGGAAAATGTTTGGCACCAGGTAATTCACTTTGGTGCCTATCATTGCTCTTTTGCACAAATTTGATAGTAAATGGACCAGCACAGCAGTCTTTAAGCTTTTTGGCACTTGGGACTTGTTTTGTGGAAGACAATTTTTCAGTGGACTAACAGCAGGGGGTTGGGTGGTTTCAAGATTATTTAACTGATGGGGAGCAGCTATAAATACAGATGAATCTTCAATTGCTTGTGCCTGGTACTAGTTTGTGGCCTAGGGATTAGAGATCCTTGAACTAGTGCATACATAAACTATGGCAGGAGAAGTCACGCTCATATGCCATAGGGGTTACCATTGTGGTCTTATTACTTACCAAGCTATCCTAGACCAACTTAAGTGCTAGCTGAGTACAGAAAACTCTAGAATGTAGTACAGTAAGGAGGCCCGGAGTATCATTCATAGTCCTTGAAAGCACTGCAGCAGTGGGGCTGTAGTTTGTCCCACTAACATTCCTCTTGTATGTTTTCCTAAGGAAAATAGGTACACAGAGTCATGGAAATTTTGTTCTAAGAATTTAGCAAAAAGGAGTTCTGAGAGATTGAAAAAGCATGTTCCCTAATATCATCTATTCCCTTTTAGGACCCAAAGACCAAATCTCCCAGGGGTAAGCCAAATGGCAGGCCTCTCTGAAAATTGCCCTCCCTTCATAGAGGAAGTTGGCATTTAATAGATGGATCAGGATAAAATTACACAGACTCCATCCTTTTGCTCCAACTCTGAAGGTTCATTTCAGCTTCAGAGTTTCCCCTAGTATCAAATGTGGCTTTGCTGAGACAGCTTGTGACCTGACTTTTCCCTTTGCTCACTCCTTTTTTTTCCTGCCACAAATGTTGATCCTGACAGCAGCCCTTCACGTGGTTTCTGAATGCTAATTTCCACCCCTGCTTCAGAACTCTGTATTTCTTTTGCATTGCTGTGACCAAAATACCTGACATAAACAACTTAAAGGAGGAAAGATTTATTTTGCTTCATGGTTTCAGAGGTGCCCATCATGGCAGGGGGATATGGCAGAGCAGAGCAGTTTGCATCCTGGCAGCCAAGAAGCAGCAAAAAGGGAATGCCTGCACTGAGCTGGCTTTTTCCTTTTCCCCCTTTTATTCTATCCAGGTCTCTGGCCCATGGGATGATGTTGCCCACATTCAGAATGAGTCTTCCTTCCTCAGTTAATCCTTACTAGAATTATCCTCCTAGACACACTCAGAGGTGTGTATTGATTTGTAATGGGTCGTGGCACCCCCTAGTATATTTGTTTGCAGAGGATGACAAGCCACAAACTGGATGGCTTAAGCAACAAAAACTCATTTTCTCACAGTTCTAGAGGTTGAAAGTCCAAGATCAAAGTTTCAGCTGGTTTGGCTTCTTCTGAGGCCTTTCTCCTAGGCCTGCAGATGGCTGCCTTTTTGCTATGTCCACACTTGGACTTTTCCCTGTAGACATATCCCTGAGGACTCTTTTTGTGTCCTAATCTTCTTTCCTTAGAGAGCATGTCAGTTTGGATTAGGGCTTCTCCTAATGGTTTCCTTTTAGTTTAAGTACCTCTTTAAAATCTCTCCGAATGCAGTCACATTCAGAGGCACTGGATGTTGGAGTAGCAACATATGACTTTTGAGGGGACACAGTTCAGCCCATGGCATCTAGCATGCACATTGCCCTGCATTGCTGAAGTTTAAGCAGATCTCATATTCAAGCTTTCCCATTTGTCAACAGTTGAAGTAGCTCACCACTACTGAGAAGCAAACTAAATAGCTGCCTCAAAATCTTTGAGGACATTGCTACTTTTAACCCAGTATAGTTTTTGTAAATAAACTAGATTAATTTTCTAGCCTTCACTTTGATTTATCAAATATAAGCTGATAACAATTCAAAATTGCAAAACTCTTACACCCTTCAGATCATAAGTATTTCTGTACATTCCAGGGGAAAATATTTTATTTAATTAGATAAATATACATATTTAAGACAGTAAACTTTTAACTTAAGTTTGTGACTTTAACCTCTTCTGTTTAAAATTTTTTCCACTTTACAATATCTTCATTTGTTCTTTGTATGCTCTTTCTAGGACATTATGTGTGGGGCGTCGCCCTGCCGCCGGATTCGCTCCGGGTGTGAGCAGGGACCAGCAGCCAAAGACCCATCTTCTGGTGAGGGGGAGCTGGGCACCCAGGAGCCACGTTGCCTGGAAAGGAGGCTTATACCCACGGCTGCTCTGAGAAGCCTTGAAAAAGGCAGGCTCAGAGGCTTCTGCCCAGGGCGGCTCCTTGCTTCTTTTCTTCCCAATGAAGACTCCGAGTGCTCTGCTCCAACAGCTCTTTATTTCTTCCTTGTCTGTCCTGGTCGATGGAATGGACCCAGACTGCTCCGTGTATCGCCCTTATATACTCTTCTGGGACTTGCCAGGGACCAATCAGAGGCAGTTACCTCATACAGGTTTCAGCCAATCAGAGGGGATATTCAAATTTGGTTTTGTAGAAGTAGCCAATCAGGGGTGGTTCCAGAACAGTCCAATCAGGAGCCGTTCTGGGGTTTGGAAATAGCCAGTCGGTGTTGAGGGGGTGAAGGCAAGGGAATAGATGCCAGAGCCATCTTGGGGAGCTCAACAACCCTGAGTTCCAAGATGTAGGGCAAAGGTGACTGCCTGGGGAATAAGCCTCAGTCCTCCAAGGGAGCCTAGATAGGCTCTCGGGTGAACTGCCTCTCTGGGCAGTGCCCTACAGTTATGTTCTTCTATGTGAGTGAATAAAATTCTATTGTTTATATAATAAAAATAAGCAATTTCTAACAATATAATGGTAATGTAAGAGATCATAAGAATCCTAGAGATTTGGGAATACTCATTGAAGATATTGATGTATTCATATATTCCTTCATAATTTTACCAAATTTACAGCTGAATTTTGGTCCTATCATACTCAGATACACTAACATAGGTAAGATTACAGAGCCCATGTAACTGCTCACAGCTAAGGAGAGGTATAGCGGAGCCCTGCCTGATGGCACATGGCTGGTGGGAGGCACAGTGTAGCCCTTCGGGACCGTGCACAGCTGACTAGAAGTCCTGCCGGCATAAGAAAAGTGGAGGTCTTTGGTACACTTGTGGGAGTAGGCCAGGGTACATGGTACCACTCAGGGATTTTGTGTGTGTGTGTGTGTGTGTGTGTGTGTGTGTGTGTGTGTGTGTGTGTGTGTTTACTGGGGAGAGAGGGTGCTTCCCTGAACAATGGTGCCATTGGAACCACAAGCCAGGGAGAGAGAAACTGAATGGTGGTAAGTTTTAGGGACAGAGAACAGAAGCTGGTGGTGCTGGATCCCCAAGTCTAAGAAATCTTGTTCAAACTAAGGCACATTTGGGGCCTGGAAGTGGTTAAGACATGGAGAGGTAGTGCCATGGGTCTGGGGAGCTTAAGAGACACAAGTTAAGCTAGGATGTGATCGAGGGCTGGGAACACAGAGGACAGGGAGAAACTGAGCAGGCAGTGCCGAATGTAGAGGCTGCAGCAGAAGCTAGGCAACAGACACAGAGGCTGCAAAATATTGGGTGAAAGATGTGCCAGTAATCTGTCACCACTCAAACTCACAGGAACATCAGGGGAGAAAGAACCTCTTTATATATGGAGGAGGTGTGACCTAGTAACCTGACCAAGCAATGGGTAAGGTTCAACAGAAAAACACATGAAACATGTAAGGCCAAGTGGGATAGGAAGACCCAGTAGACCAAAGCACCTCAATGGATAATTTCAAAGCAACTGGATAGAGAGGCCAAATAAAGAATTTAGAATGCTGCTTGTAAATATGCTGAAGACCTCAAAGACACCACTGTGGAAGCAATTGATTCACTAGACAAAATGATACCTAACTTGAAAGAAAAATTCAGCAAAGAAATGGAGATGCTGAAGAAGAATCAAACAGAAATTCTGGAGATACAAAGCAAACTTAGTCAACTCAATATTACAGAAGTGGCAGTATCCAGACTAGATTCAGCTGAAAATAGGATGGCTGATATTGAAGAAAAAGTGGAAGACTTTATTTAGTTAGATGCCAAGAAAGTAAGAATGATGAAGCAGTATGGGCATGATTTTCAAGAGGTCTTTGATAAAATAAAGAAACGAAACCTATGAATTCAGGGGAGTTACAAAGGAACTAAAAACAACATGAGAGGATTAAGAAATTTATTCAAAGAGATATTAGATGAGAACTTCCCAAACCTAAGGCAAGAACCAGATACCTGTACAACTGAAACATTCAGAACCCCAAACAGAGTAGATCAGAACAGATCCTCACCACAACACATAACTGGAATGCTAAATCTACAGAGCAAAGAAGCTATTCTAAAAGCTATAAGAGAGAAACACCAACTCACTTATAAAGGCAAACCCATCAGAATAACAGCTGATTTCTTAACAACAACCTTAAAAGCAAGGAAAGCTCGGTCAGACATCATTCAAATCCTGAAAAAGAAAAACTGCCAATCAAGATTACATTATTCAGTGAAGTTGTCTTTTGAAATAGATGGTGAGTTCAAGACATTACATGATATTGACTTGTTTAAATGTTTTGCAACCATCAAGCCAGCATTGCAGAGGCTCCTCAATGGAACACTGCATACTGGAGAGCCAAGACAACCCCAAGTACAAAATCAAAGGAATGAATAATAAATGTGAGGAGTACTTAAGAAAACAACAGGCTTAATATGAGTTAAAAAACAGAAATAAGTACCAAATTGATGCAGAATAATAAGCACTTCTCAATTATAATTCTCAGTATGAATGGTCTTAACTCACCATCCAAGAGGCATTGACTCTCCAATTGGATTAAAAAGCATAAATCTTTGATATGTGGCATTCAAGAGATTCACTTCATCCATAAAGACCATAAAGGGCTAAAAATTAAACCCCAGAAAATAATATACTAAGCATGTAGGAACCAAAAAAAGCAGAAGTTGTGATACTAATTTCAGACAACTTAGACTTCAATCCCAAACTAATCAGAAGAGACAAAGAAAGGCACTATATATTAATAGAAGGAGCAATCAACCAGGAACGCATATGGATACTTAATATCTACTCACCAAATACAGGGGCAGCTAGCTTCATAAAGCAAATTTTACTGGAGATAAAGGAACACATCAGACCAGACACAATAATCATGGGAGATTTCAATACCCCACTTTTGCCAAGAGACAGATCTTCAAAGCAAACAGTCCACAGAGAAATGAATAGCACCATACACTAACAACCTTACGGGTGTCTACAGAATATTCTACCCATCAGATGCAGAGCACACCTTCTCCTCAGCCCGATATGGAACTTTTTCTAAGGTACATTGCATTTCAGTCCACAAAACATGGCCTCAACCAATAAAAAAATAGAAATCATGCCCTGTGCCTTATCACATCAAAAGGGAATAAAACTAGAACTGAAAAACAAAAACAAAACAAAACAAAAAATCCAAAAAGCCCCTCAGAAATGTTACATTCATGGAGACTAGATAATACACTGCTGGATGATCAATGAGTCATCAGAAAAATCAGAGAGGAAACTTAAAACTTTCTGCAATCAAATGAGGATGAAAATACATCCTACCAAAATTTATAGGATACAGCAAAGGAAGTTCTAAGAGTGAAGTCCATAGTCATTAAGTGCCTTCATCAATAAATTAGGGAATGCCAAATTATATAACATAATGACATATCTTAAGGCACTAGAAACCCAACAAAAATATTATCCAAAAAGGAGCACTCAGACAGAAATTATCAAGATCAAGGCAGGGATATTGCAGTTAGAATCTCAAAAGACAATTCCAAGAATTAATGAGACTAAGAGCTGGTTCTTTGAAAAGATTAATAAAGTAGACACTCCTACCCCAGCCAGTCTCACTAAAATAAAGCAAGAAAAGGCCCAAATTAATAGAATTAAAGATGAGAATGGGGTCATAACCTCCAATACTAACAAAATGCCGAAGATTATCAGGGAATACTTCTGAAATTGTACTTCATCTGAAAATATAGAAGTAATGGATAACTTCCTTAACACATATGAATTACGAAAATTAAACCTGGAGGACACAAACAATTTAAACAATTTACACTCACCAAGATAGAGTCAGTAATAAAAAATCTCCCACCAAAGAAAAGTCTAGGTCCTGACAGGTTCACAGTGGAATTGTATCAAACATTCAAAGAAGAATTGATACCTATTCTTCTCAAACTGTTTCATAAATAGAAAAAGTAAGGGATGCTTCCAAAATCATTCTATGAATCCAATGACACCCTGTTACAAACACCAGGCAAGGACACTTCAAAGAAAAAGAACTATAGACCAATTTTCCTGATGAACACTGACACAAAAATCCTCAATAAAATTCTGGCAAACCAAATTCAGCAACATATAAGAAAGGTCATACACTATTATCAAGTGGACTTCTTTCCCCAAATGCAAGGCTGTTTCAATATATAAAAATCAATCATTGTAATTCATTATATCAAGAAACTTATAAACAGAAATCACATGATCATCTCAATGCTGAGAAGGCCTTTGACAAAGTGCAACATCCTTTCATGATAAAAGTCCTGGAGAAAATGGGCATAACAGGGAAATATCTCAACAACATAAAGGCCATTTATGACAAACTCATAGCTAATATCATATTAAATGGGAGAAAAATTGAAATTATTCCCTGTAAGATCAAGAATAAGACAAGGATGTCCACTCTCTCCCCTCTTATCCAATACTGTGATTGAAGTCCTAGCCAGAACAATCATGCCAGAGAAAAAAATCACAGGGATATAGATAGGCAAAGAAGAGTTCAAATTATCCTTACTCATAGATAACATGATCCTTTACCTAACGGATCCCAAAATTTCCTCTGGAAAACTCTTAGAGCTAATTAACTCCTTCAGCAAAATAGCAGGATATAAAATTAACATGCAAAAAATCAGTAGCCTTCCTTTACATCAACCATGAGCAGAAAGAGAAGGAAATTAAGGCAAAAATCCCATTTACAATAGCCCACCAAAGAATTAAATACTTAGGTATCAGTCCAACCAAAGACCCTGAAGATCTCTATAAGGAAAACTTCAAAACACTAAAGAAGGAAATTGCAGAGGATACTAGAAAATGGAAGGACCTCCTTTGCTCATAGATCAGGAGAATCAATATTGTAAAGATGGCTATATTACTAAAAGAAATTTATGGATTTAATGAAATCCTCATTAAAATTCCAATGACAGACTTTGCAGAATAGAAAAAACAATCCCAAAATTCATGTGGAAGCACAAAAGACCATGTATAGCCAAAACAATCTTGAGCTACAAAAACACACGGATGGGATCACTATACTGGACATCAGACTATACAACAGGGCTTTTGTGGCAAAACCAGCTTGGTACTAGCACAAAAATTGGCTTGAAGACCAACGTAACAGAGTCAAAGACCCAGAGATAGACCCACACAACTACAGCCCCTTGATTTCTGACAAATGGGCTAAAGACATTTAATGGAGAGAAGATAGCCTCTTCAACAAATGGGGCTGGGAAACTTGGATATCTATTTGCAGAAAATTGAAAATAGACCCATATTTGTCAATTTGCATGAGAAGTGATTTGAACTGGATTAGAGACCTCAACATAAAACTGGAAACCTTAAAACTACTAGAAAAAAAGATAGGAAACACACTGCAACACATAGGCATACGAAAGTATTTCCTTAACAAAACTCCAATTGCCCAGGAAACAGCACGTAGAATTAACAAATGGGATTACATGATGTTAAAAAGCTTCTGTACAGCAAAGGAAACAATGAACAGAGTTAAAAGAGAGCCTACAGAATGGGAGAGAATCTTTGCATCCTACACATTAGACAGATGATTCATTTCAAGAATATACAAAGAGCTTAAGAAAGCAAATACCAAGACAACAAATAATTCAATACATAAGTGGGCAAAGGAAATGAGCACACAGTTCTCAAAGGAAGAATTTTGAAGGGCCAGGAAACATGAAAAAATGTTTGTTATCCCTAGCTATTAGGGAAATGCAATTCAAAACAACACCAAGATTCCATCTCATTCCAATAAGCATCAGCAAGATCAACCAAACAAATAAGAACAAATGCTGGCTAGTATGCAGAGAAGAAGGAACTCTTACATTGCTGGTGGGACTGTAAGTTATTTCAACCACTTTGGAAATCAATATGGAGATACCTTAGAAAACTAAGAGTAGAAATGCCATACAACCCAGCTATACCACTCCTGGGAATATACCAAAGGATGATAAGTCATCATACTACAGAGACACCTGCATTTCCATATTTAATACAACATTTTTCACAATCACAAGGGTATGGAATCACCAAGAGTCCATCAGCAAAGGAATGGATAAAAAAGCTGCAGTAGAAATACACAACAGAATATTAATTACTCAACAATGAAAAAGAATGAAATAATGTCATTTGCAGCAAAGTGGATGAAACTGGAGAATATCATCCTAAGTGAACAAACCCAGGCCCCAAAAGAGAAATACCATATTTTCTCATATCTGGGGGCTAAATCTAACTTAAATGAAAAAAAAACTATACATATGTAGATGTATAAAAGGGAACATTCAGGCTTATCAAAGAAAGGAAAATATAAGCAGAGTAGCAAGAAGGAAGAGGGGACTACTGGAGAGAGCAAAGGTTGTGGAAGAGGGGATAGGAAGGGGAAGCAATGCAGAGGGATAAAGGGGGAGAGGACAATGTCAAATTATGTGATTCAACTACATGACCACATGGGGAAAAACAAGGGCATATAACCCATCATTGCATATGATTTTCACCACATATTAATCAAAGAGTTCTATAAATTCGATGAAAGTGTAACCAAAAATGACATAATAAGTTCACAATGGAAGTAGCAAAAGCCTTATTACTCTGTACCACAATAACATTTATTAATAATAATAAAGAATACAGAGTTCCATAAGGGTCTTTAAAGATTGTCTCTTTGTTACAGTGTTAAGAGATGCACCAGGATTTGTACTATTTTATCACTGCTCAGAGACTGACTATTCCAAATGGCAAATTTTAGATGATACATTTGTCAAGAAATTAAAATACCCAAGAGTGGATATCAAGAGGCTGCTACCTGAAGGATCCCCATCATTAACATCATAGAAGAGAAAACCTGCAGTGATGTATAATTTTAATTGGACTCTGTTATGACAGGCTGACCACTTGCCAGTGTTATCCTAAGGAAAAATAAGATGATGGCTGTAAAATTTACTATGTCTTCCCAGGTTGCTTAGAACAGTTGTGACAGTTTTTAATTTGTTTAAAATGCCCTTTGTCCTGGGCTTTTTTTTTTTTAATTTCTTTGACAAAGAAGCAATAGAACCAGGGTATCTTAAGGCAGTGAGAAATTGTCTAATGAGAAAACTGTATACTAGATTTCATATGGGCAATGGAAAGGATCCTCAGTCTGTGTACTATAAAAGTGTGGTTTTTCATGTCACTTTTTAAATACATGTTGGATGAAGGAAATACTTTAGAAATCTCTCTTCCAAAAATTGTTCTTTTAGCAACTAAAAAAACCAAAGGTGGAATTCAGTTAAATAAAACACTAGACTTACATTGATAACACTGATTTTCTTGGGGCCTCAGTAGCCTTGAACTCCAGTGAATTTAATAATTTATTTCTCTTGTAAATCACAGAGAGAATAGAGGTGGTTCAGCAGGCTTCAAGTCCATTCACTGGTTTTGGCTCTTAGGATATTGACTCTGTAGGAATTTTTTAAAATGATATTTTAAACAACTATTTATAAATAGTGCCTATTTTTCTTGTAAAAGGAAATTGGAAGATTTGATAATTGTGTATCTTCATTCCTGCATCACTTGTAAAAAGACATCACCTGTGAGTTTACCATTAGAAAACTTAAGGTAAATGAGTCTTAATTTCCTTTTTCAACCATAAACTTCTTTTCTAACTCTAAAGAGGTACTTATAATCAAATTTTGAGTTTTATTATGGTTCACTTTTTCTAGATATGGTTATAAGTGAAAAATGAGAATATGTTCATTGCCCTTGGGCATGAAGTTCTCAAAACAATATCCTACCTGAGAGTATGCAGGAGTCCATCAATGTACATTTGACTGATTATAATTATGGGTTTGATTATCACATGTTATACATTTTTCTTTTCATTTCAATGTGCTATTATTGAACACCTGTATTGAGGTCAAAACTGTGCCATGACTTTTAAAGATACAAAAGAGATGTGTGATAGTATTTTGAAATGAGGATATTAAGCCTTTTTTGAGAAATAAGCAATGTACAAATGGAATCATACTAAAATAATATAAGAACTTGCATATTTAGAAACCAAAACAAATTGTACAAGTGTTATAAACTAACAGAAAGATGATGTCAATCCAAAGCAGAGTGAATGCTAAAACTTCAAGAAAGAGGTGATTTTTAAATTGCATATACTAGGTCTGTAGCCTCAGAAAACAGGAAAGGATATTTAAATAGTAGAAATGTGAAAGCCCCACAGAAGAAATGTGTCATTGTGTCATTGGAAATTAATAATAAACTAAAGAAATCTGGTCAATCCCTTCAAACCCACATTAATCAGCCATGATGAGATGGATATATGATGTCATATGATATATGATAAGATGTGATATATGATATGGTATGATGTAGTGCAGAAGGTATATTCATGTTTCAGTCTTTGACTCTGACATTTAGTGATGAAAATAAATTCTTTTCTCACAAATCATTCAGGTTAGGTTACAAAAATCAAGTGATGTTTGTGTGTACGTATATATGTACATATCACCAAAAATGTACACATTTTAAGAGATGTTATCTATGTATTACTTTTGAAGTTGAATTATAGTAGCAATGTATAGCATGACATCTGCTCAAAAGATGGCATTTATCAATTGAATGCTAGTGCCACCTTGCCACAGGCAGGACAGTCAAAGAAAATAGCAGGAGCACAGTTCTCCTTTGAGGAGCACAAGACCATTTTGAAGTGGTATTTGAAATTTGAGAACACTTTGGAAGTATAGTGGAGGCGTGAGTGTATAACAGGACCTCCAACCCGCCTGATAACTACCACTCATGATAAGTTTGAGGCTCATGGTACTGTGTGTTTTGTGCACAAGGGAACATCGAGGAGGCCTTGCACAACAAAAAGTCCTTCTTCTGCTATGGTGCTGAAACAGTTCACACCATCATCACAGAAGTCTACCAAACAATGTGCATGTGAGGCACGAGTTAGCAGAATGAGCATATGACACATTCTTAAAGCAACAAACGGGAATTTTCATCCCAATATGTGTATACATCTCTCTCTTTCTCTCTCTCCACACATATTCAGAAATGAAGAAGACATATCCTTGTCTTGCACAATTGTGTAGGAGAGGCAAACATTCACATATGTGTTAACATTCTGTGCATATAAAGAAAGAAATGTGCTGCTTACAATAAAATAATTAGGTAAAAGGACAGTGTGAAGGTCCTACTCTTTGGGAGCATTTATAGTATGCTTCAGTTGAAGAGGTGACTCTGAATTAGGATATAAACCAAAGAATACAATTTTTATAAGATACACTGAAACTAAGAGAGGGTATTCTAGGCAAAGAAAATGACTTAGACAAACATATACAGGCATGCAATACTTACAATGTCAGGAGAACCTTGGATATTTTGATTATGGAACTTGGGAAAAATAAGAGAATTGTGCTGAGAACTAGTCAGAGACTGGGTCATTAAGGAGTCACAATTTCTCTAGGCCATGGAGAGCAATGGAGGTGTCTGTTTAACCTAGGAAGAAACACAATGAGATTTATATCTTAGAAAGATCATTGTGCTCCAATGGGGAAAATAGATTAAATTATAATCTTATCTGGAAGTGCGTGCAGCCATAGCACTGGTGGCATCCGATCCCATCAGATCTCAGAAGCTAAGCAGGGTTGGGCCTGCTTAGTACTTGGATGGGAGACCTCCTGGGAACACCAGGAGCTGTAGGCCTTGCAGAAGGACCTGGCAACCCACTCCCAAAAAACAATCAGCCATTGAAAATCCTATGAACTGAAGGGGCTTGCTGGGATCTCAGAGTAAAAGTTTAAAAGTTTGGGGGTGGGCAGGAAAAGGTGTTGCCCTTCTTGTTGCAGAATAAAACCCTGAAGTTCACTGAAAAAAAAAAGAAAAAAGAAAAGAAAACCCTATGAACAGCAGAAAAGTACTGACAATAGTGTTTCGCCTGTTGTGCGCAGGGTTGCTATGAGTTGGATACCGACTTGACGGCACCTGAGAACAACAACAATCTAGAGGCAGGAAACTCAGCTATGTGACATTGCAAGAATCCAAGTAAAACATAATGAGAGACTGAACTAAGGCAGAGCATTGAGTGTGGAAAGCTATACAGGTGAGATCTATTAGGAGATAAAATTTACAGGATTTGATTAATCAGTAATTATAAAAATGACAAAGGTCATAATTTCTAAAGTTTATTAAAGGCTTATTATAGACCAGAAGCTAGTGAATCCTTTCATTTTCACATGAAACCTACAAGATAGATACTTTTAATTTCCCTAAAACTTGATCCATTCTAATGGGTCCCAGCTTGGCTATTACAGCAGCCTTTTACCTAAAAGCTTAGGACAAATGTCATCACTCTTGAATAATCTTTCCCATTGATCCCACATGCAATTCATCAGCAAAGGACATGATCACTCTTTAACACCTCCATGGCCCTTGTCCAAGTCATGACATCTTTCTCCAGGATTACTTGAAACTGCCTCCTAACTGGTTTCCCACTTCTTGCCTTGTTTCCTGACAGCCTAGTCTTCCTACAGTGATCAGTTTGATGGTCTCTATGCTTCAAAGGTATTCAGACCTAAATGGGAGGTCTTTACAAAGAACACCAGCACCCTGCCTGAGCTGACCACTGCTTGCTACTCTGACCTACCGCCTACCAGCTTCCTCTGCTTCTTTTCTGCTTTTAACATATTTCTTTGCTGTTCCTTGAAAACACAGAGCCATGTTTCAGTGTTGGGGCTTATGTTTGTTCCTCCCTCGTCCTGAAATTCTCTTCTCAGGATTTCTTCCCACAATCAGGTTCAAATATTTAAATGTCATCTCCAAAAGATACCTTCCTTGACCACTCTATCTGAAATAGTTCCATTTTCCCTGCTCTGTCATTGCTTAATACTCATCACTTTCTCTTTCATTGCAAGTACTTCTACCCAATAAATACATTTATTGCTTCCTCCTCACTGACTATTTTTCCTGGTCATCTAGATTCCTAAAGCTGAGGGCAGGTCCTATATACCATGGGTTTATATTACTTGGTGAATGAGTGGATCCTCTTTTTACAGCTGAAGAAACTAAGGCCCAGAGAAAGAAGTTACTTTCCTAAGTTTATACAGTTACTAGATGTCAGGAGGTGGGTTTCAAGCCCAGCAGCACTGCTACTGAACTTGTGTGTTTCATCACTATAGTGTCTTTATGCACCTGGTAAGTCATAGTGGAAACTCTAGTTTATAAAGAAGGTATTAGTGGAATGATAGTAAGTTCACCCTCCTCTTCCTCTTTACATACTTTAGTTACAACTTTAACACAGAATGTGATATCTTAGGAAGATCATATTCAGGATGGCAAAAATAGAAGAGGATTGAAGACAGAGGCAGTCATTTTGATGTATTGGGAAAATAATGACTCAGTGAAAATGTTGCTTTTGTATAGTCATAGTTGCATCTCATTCCTCTTATATATGAACTGGTCAAGAATAATTCTTACCTTAAATATTAAGAGAGAAAATATGTAAAATAGCATGTAAAACATTATTTAAATAATAATGCTCTTATTATATTGGGGGCATGATCATGTGTTGATGTGCCATGGTTGTGGGTTATTGTTTGTTATTGTTAGGTGCCATCTAGTCAGTGTCCGACTCACAGCGACCCTATGTACAACAAGTGAAACACTATTGTCAGTGCTTCTCTGCTATTCATAGAGTTTTCAGTGGCTGATTGTTTTTTGGGAATGGGTTACCAGGTCCTTTTCCCAAGCCTACAGCACCTGGTGTTCCCACATGGTCTCCCATCCAAGTCCTAACCAGGCCCAATTCTGCTTAGCTTCCGAGATTTGACGGGATCAGATGCCACAGAGCTACAGCTGCAGTCAAGGTTGTGGGTTAGAGGACACCATTTATTTGCTTTTTCAAATGTTCCATGCAGTCTATGGTGTAGAGGTGTATGAGCTGGCTAAACACTATTTGCTCTAACAGACCCAGACACTCTCCTGAGGAGCAACTTAGATACATGGAAATTTGGCTCAGTACGTGCTAGCTAGGTGATGTAAATGACGTTCTGTGTTACATTGCATAATTGATGTCCTTGCATCAGGACTTGCTAATGGTGAGATCCACAAAGAAGTCTGGAGACAAATTAACCTGTTGCACTTTTTTTCTCTGTTGAGTTTATTGCAAATTGTTGTGGCTAGATAATTTAAACAAACTGAGAAAGGGCCTCTCATGTGTATAAAAGGCATGAATAGTGAAGTGGTATCCCTAGAATTGTTCAATACTTATTCAAATCAGAGGTTTGTAAAGGACCTTTTTCATGAAAAATGAAGGGAAAAGTTTAAAAGCTGCAGCGTGGCAATTGCAGGGAACAAGCTTTCTGTCTCTTCTCATAGAAATGCATGCCCCTTATCCTCAATGACTGCCAGCCTTCTTGTCAGACCAATTACTTTAAAACAATTGTTTCATTTGGAATAGAAGCCACTGTCCAAGTGATTTTCCCTTGTCAGTGACACATTCAATTAAAACAGTTCTGAATAGGAGTTCTGGAGAGCCTACTGTGCCTTGTCCAATCTCATCAGTCAACAAAGAATAACCTCAGAGACTCTGCCCCGGCTGGCTCCACCGTCAGGTGGTTTGAACATGTTGCACCTTCCCAGGGTTCTGCAGAGTCTTTCGTCCCTGTGCCTTTCACAGCCAATGACAGGCGCCGTCTCAGCAGTGTCAGGGTCCACAATGCCAAGAAAGCTTATGGCAGTAAATAAGATGGCAGCTGTGACCATCCTGACAGCTGGCTGGAGCTCAGGGTGGCAGGCTGAGCAGGACTGTGAGCAGTTGGAGTAGCAGTGAGGTATGACCAGCATTATTGGTTGGCAGATGTCACTTTCCACTTTACTAGCTACACCATGATGGGACAGACATACTCACATCATTCCCCAGGCAGACCGAACTTTAAACAAACTCTGGGCATCGAGCAGGATCTATACCTTCATTTGTGTATAGGGAAATTTAAACATACTTAAGAAAACAAATATTCCTCACCTTTGTAGTTCTTGTACAATTTGATTAAAAATTTATGAAATAGGAGCAGGAAAGAATTGACTCTTCCATGTAAGAACTGGAATTGATGAGAATAAAACTGATATCAGAGAAAGATTTCCTGTGTTAGCCACCATTTTCAAAAACTGCTCTAGATTTACATTTAAATATCTGAGGATTCTTTTGTGTAGAAATTGTACATGTTCCCACACCTTTGTATATTCTCTGGTGCTTTCTTTTCTTAGGCAAACTCCCTACATCTCTGCCTCTTAAATGTCTTTCCTATTTTTTGGACAACTGATGATAAAAAAATACTTGTTCATCAGAGGAGATGGGTGTTTAAAATACAAAGTTATCAAAATAGGTAAAAATGAAAAGAAGTAGTTATAGTGAGATCATAGGGCAAAATAGATTTCTATGGCCTTGTCAAGTCTGTACAAGACAAAGACTCTTGCTACTTTATCCTAGGGTCAATCAAAGTGGATGAGAGGCTCCAAGTCTGGAAATTTGTCATGGATCTAAAGTTGAAAACTGTCACAATAGATCTGGCAGCAGGCAGTGACAAAGCTGAACCTAGTCACAGAGAAATCAGCAAAATGACATCAGTACAAACTGATGATGTTCCTTTCACATCAAGTGCTTTAAAAGATCTGAGGTCAGTTTACCTAAAACCAATTCTCCTAATGTTCAATCCCCTGAAATACTCATTAACCTAATAATTGTATTCCTAATAAACATGTCATAGATATATCATTTCATATATAAACAGATGGTATGATAAGCATTTCCAAGGTGAGTTGCTTTGGTTTTTTAAAACGCATTTTATAACACTTTAAACATTTAGTTGTAATTGGGTGAGATGCCTTGGAGTCCTTCAAAAGTAGGCAAAATAGTCACTATGATAGTTAATAAAAATGTCCCTAAGCTAACACTATTAGCACAGATGAGCAGAATATCTGATAAATGAACATTTTAAATGAATATGTCATTTAGCAAATTGATAAGTATGTCATTTGATTTTAAGTAAATTAGCTTTAGGCAATTTGACATTCTCTTCCTAAAGGTGCCTTCTCACTCTAAAATTCTAGGATTCCTAGCATGGAAAACAAGGTCAGTGCCTAAGTCAGAATTTACTAAACAGAGTGATAGCTTTTGTTTGGCCCCAGCCCCAAATGAGGCCAAAAATCTCAATATACAGTAATGGTAAAAACAATATTAAAAATAATTGAGTATTTACTATGGGTCAGTTCATACCCTCTGCACTTTACATTTGTTTATTCAATAATAGTTATAGAACATCTACTGTACACTTAGCACTGTTCTGAATCAACTCAGGTAACCTTCACACTGACCCTGTGGATGATCCCCAAATACAGCTGGACATAGAGCTGGGAACTGAAGCAGAGAGAAGTTAAATAATTGTCTAATTAAGTGGCAGAGGTGGGTTTTGAACCCAGGCAGCCAGGGTCAGTGCTCAGCACTGCCTCAGCAGATCAGCTGTACTGATGTCATTAATGATGCTGCTCTAGGTGATTTTTCCAGCTGGTCAAAACACAAAGTTAGGTTGTGAGGATATATATGATATCCCCTGCAGGTTAAAGTGTCTTCTCGTTGATAATGTTACCGGGAGATCAGAAAACCTTGTTTGAGAATGAGTCACACTTTCTCTGAGTGTGTTGAAGAATCTGTGAGTCCTAAATAGAGATGAAAGAGACGACCTATCAAAACAAGGAGGTAGTGGCCAAAGCAAATCCCATTAACAAAGCAACCGGTGTGATACCCTATGAATGTCCATATTCCTTCTCTATTCTGTCTGGTTACTTATAGAGACCCAAACTATTTTCTCACCTCTTCATTTTAATACTTCTGTAATGTGTGGATGTTGAATGCTGCAGGATGCTATTTCAAGGACATCTTTGTGGGCACTGTGAGCAAAGTGCCACCAGCAGGAGCTGGTAAGGGAGATGATTTCTGTGTCTTTAATGCACTGAACAGGTGAGTGATCAGAATCCTCAGAAAACTTCCACAAAGATGTGTGGGTAGGCTTTGCTGCTAAAATTTAGATGCAATTCTAGAGAAGAGAAAGTGTTTAGTTCTAGTACTACCGCTGTCAGGAGTTTGTCTCATTCAAACATATGTTCTGTTACTAAATAACAATAATGAATCCTACTATATAGTTTTCATAAGAATTTTTTAGTAAACAATAAATAGAAAAATAGATTACTAATTGTAAATTTAGGAAACAACAATTTTTAAAAGAAGAGAGAAAAGCTCAGACTGGAATTATTTAATATTAGTGTTGCTTGATGATTTGAGTAATTTGCAAGATGAAGAAAAAGACAAGAAACATATTTTGGTATGGTAAAGAAATATTTGCAAAAAGTGAAATACCTGAAATACAACTGACCCACTGGGAACAGTCTTTCCACGGAAGCAAAATGTCTTCCTGAGCTCAGTTGGCGATCAGTTAATGCCCTGAATGTTAACCTTGAAAGGTCCTAATAAAATGAGTTTGGTGGTCTCTGCCTATATATTTTTAGATGCACTGGTGCATGCCTTGGAACATGTCTTGATAGGCTGTCAGCAGAATAGCACAACCTGTTTCTGAGATTATGTTGTGACCCATAGTCTACACACCATAACTCCTATTTCTACCCACATGATGCACCTCTCAAAATTCAGCCCAGAAGGGAGGAATGACTTCTTAATGACTGTCTGTACATTATTGATGGGGCAATAGCATGGTAAAGAGATAACCTTAGGTGTCTTGTTTGCCAGTTGATTAACCAGAGTGAGTGCATTCCCTAGGGAAACAAGCTCTGCAGAGATCTAGTTATCCATTCTATCTCAACAACATTACAGAATCTGAGATGCACCTCCTTCCTCCTTCCCTCAAACCCTTAGTGGGTTCTCACTCTTTAAAGGTTATAAGTGAAGACAGGAAATTAAAAGAGAGATGCATACATATAGTGGTTGGGTCAAGAGAATACTATTAAGAATGTATGATTAGATAAATGACTGTGTTCTATTATATGCCTTTCATAGTGAGATAACAGGTCTCCTGAGTGAACTTTCTAAGTTTTAAAGCAAGAAACCTTTAGAGATAAAAGTTACTATACCTATTACATTGGATCAAAATAAAACATTTAGCAGTGAAGTAATCCTTGAGATCATTACAGGTGAAAACCTTAAAATCTGAGGGATTGTCTAGTGAAGTTCTAATGTGACCACGGTACACTTCAACAAAAACAAGGGAACACAGGGTGTAGCCGTCCAGTCTTCTGTGTCAAGTTTGGAATCGGTTCTGCAGTGTCAGCAGTTTATTCTGTTCCTCGAAGAAGATGCAGTTAACTCTTCTTAAATCGACTGCTTCATGACGTAAACCAGCTGGGGATGCCCTTCTGTTACATTACATGGGACTGAATGTTGGGCAAAACTCTGCAGCCAAACTTTTCACAAGTTACAACTTTATTTGTCTCACTCCTTTGAACGTGTCAGGCTGATAAATAGCTTGCATTCTTTATATTTAACGTCTCTGGATGGAATTCAAGATCTTTTTCTCTGAGGCCATTAGGAATTTATGAACCATTTTTCTTCTCACTAATCTTCAGAGAGGAATCGACTTGTACAGAGAAGACTCCAAGGCATTTGCCATTTTATAGAGTGAATGTAGTTAGCGAGTATTACATAGGAAAATGTTAGGAATTCTGAGCAACTGTGGAACAAGGGCACATATATTTAAAGAATACACTAAGCATAAAACCTTTTATTCTCCCTCACTGAGTACCATGTTTTTCTGTTTCTTGTAGAAAAATCAAATTGTGAAATTATTCATATGTTAGCAGTCTCTTAGATAATTTCCACTAGTTACACTGTATTAGCAGTGGAATCTCCTCACCCCACTGCTGTTTTCTCATTACTCTTAGCATACTTAAGGAGTAGGAGTGCTGGGTTAAAAATCCCCAGTGACTTCAGCATTTCTCCTCCTGGCTAATGCAAGAAACTCAAGCAAGACTGAAGTAAAAAAGGCAGATGAATTATTTAGCTTGCAGAAGAGAAGGCTAAGTGGGTTTGAGGATATGAAGGAAATTTAATAATAGTCTTTGTGCAAGGAACAGATATAGTACAAAGATTGATGGTAGGTATTCTCTACATTTACTGAGATCATAATAAGAGGAAATAAAATAAGAAGAACTGAGAGTAGCAATGAGGAAACATTTCCTGATATTGAAGTTTGTTGGTTATGAATAGGTCCAGTTCAACATTTAATATTTATTAAGTTTCTAGTATATGAGATTGTAGTTGGTCAAGATGGAAGCATTTGCTTGGGGGTCTTTTTAGAATATACTTACATTTTCTTTGAAACTATTTTACTGGTCTTATTTAGAGAGAAACAGATCAGAGGCTTTATGATTTTTGTGATTTCTTTCAAGACACAGCAGAAAAAATAGGACACTGATAGAAATGTCCACACTAAAATAACCTGGGTTTTCCCTACATTTGTCTTCCAAAGCATAAGAGGAAATCCAAGGTGCACCAGAATTATCACCGAAGATACTATGTGTAGGCAACAGACAACAACACAGTCTGTGATGGCAAACCACTACACATATTGCAAGGACAAGGAGTTACAAGGTTGCAGATTACAAGCATAATTTACACAAAATTAGGTAGTGCTTTGAAACAAAGGAATTGTTGGTTTACACCACACGCGTGCACACACACACGCGCGCGCGCGCGATGGATAGAGATTCACTTGAGATGTGGTACAGACCATCCTGAGAGAAATTCAAAATGGAATTTTAAAAAATGGCTGAAGAATCCTTTTGATTTCATATTAATATGTAAATGCAAAAGGACTTGTTGGAGAATTTCTTGAGTGCTGTAAATGAGCTAACCTCCTTGCTGACTCTGGTCTACACAGCCGGGTTAATCATACAGCGGTATATTTGCAATGACTTGTCTGTTCTAGCAGCTTGGAGAAGCCCAACCCCTCCCCCATGTCCATTCTGCTTGAGAAATTAGGCTGTTGTAGATGGCCTACCCTGTGATTTACTGCTGCCTTTGACCTTCCTGTCACCCAGGAAGCAATAGTAAAACTGACAGATGGGAGAACCTGTCCCAGTATATGTGCTGATGCTAAGGTGGCTGAGGGCTCATGTGATACGGAGATCATTTCCAGCTCTCCATTGCCAGCCCCTTCTATTTGGATGTATCTGCTGGATGGAATAGAGTGTTGCTGTTCTTATTAGGTGCTGCAGTCAGCAGTCAGGTCCAACTCATAGTGACCGTATGTACAACAGATGAAACACTCCCCAACACTGTGCCATGCCCAGCACTGTATCAGTGCTTTTCTGGTATTCTAGGGTTTTCAATGGCTGATTGTTTTTTAGGAGTGAGTTGCCAGATCCTTCTCCCAAGCCTATAGCACCTGGTATTTCCAGGCGATCTCCCATCCAAGTAGTAACCAGGCCCGACCCTGCTTAGCTTCCAAAACCAGGCAGGATCAGATGCCACAGTGATATGGCTGAAGATGGTGAGGGAAGGTTGAATTCATAGAAAAGATTCACACATAGAACCTACTGGTTTACTTCAATGAATTAAGAAGGTCACTTATATTTCTTTTTCAATCTCAGTAACATCCCTGTAAGATTGAGAAATGACCAAGGATCATTAATCTTAAAATTTGTGGTTTCTAGTTTAGGACTTCAAGAGTGGGTAATTTTACTTTTTCTTTCCCCTTATATTGGTAGTTTGAACCCAGGGCCTCACACAAGCTAGGCAAGTGCTCCACCACTGAACTGCATCCCCAATCCTGTTTTTGTTTTTAATTTTTGAGACAGGATCTTGCTGAGATGCTCAGGCTACCTCGGTCCTTGAACTTGTGATTCTCCTGCCTCAGACTCTCAAATCAAGAGGATTACAGGCATGTACCATGGCAATCAGCTAGTTTACTTTTAGCTGCACTATTACTACTCCAGACTTGTCATTCAGAACAGATTATTTTCAATGTAGGCAGAACACTTTACCTGACTCTAGTTTTCAGTAGTATATATGAGGTATGATCAAAAGATATGGTGAATGTTTAAATTTTTAAAATAATTACAATAAAGGACACATTGCCATTAATCTCCCTCAGAATGCACCCCCTGGCTTCTAACAAACTTATCCCATCCTTCTTGTCACTTTCTGAAGCAGTTCTGGAATTCCTGTCTCCTGAGTGTCTTTAGTTGCGTTTTTGTAGCTGCCTCAATATCCTGACTTGATTAAAAACTTTTACCTTTCACAGTCAATTTGGCTATGGGGAAAAACCAGAAGTCACACAGTGCCAGATCTAGTGAATAAGGTGGATGAGGACACACCACAATGTTTTTGACAGAAACTGCCATATGATGCAGGACCTATGGCTCTATGAAGGATGAAATTAAACACACTCATAAAAGAAGCCTTCCAGAACTGCTTCAGAAAGTGGCAAGAACCATGGGGTGAGTGTGTTCAAAACCAAGGGGAAGTATTTTGAAAAGGATTAATGGCAATGTATTTTTACTGTAATAATTTTTAAAAAATTAAACATTCAATGTATGCTTTGATCATACTTTGCATATTAAGTATTTTTGTTATTATATTTTCTCTTTGTCTTTTACAGTTAAATAGGCACAAGATGGAGATACTCAAAGAGAGTTGACCAATATGCACAGCCAACTTCAGTTAGGCAGGCCATCAAGTATTTTTACAAGTAGGCTATTCCGCTCAAAGTCTATAGCCATACCACCTTGGCATCTGATCCCACCTCATTGCAGGTAGTAAGCAGAGTCAGGACTGGGAAGTTCTGGATGTGAGACTGCCTAGGAATACCAGGTGCTGTAGGCTTGGGAGAAGGACCCATCAGCCCAGTCCAGAAACAAATGGCCATGGAATACCCTATGAATATCAGAGTTGTTGTTGTTGTTAGGTGCTGTCGAGTCGGTATCCGACTCATAGCGACCCTCTGTACAACAGGGGAAACACTATTGTCAGTGCTTCTTTGCTGTTTACAGGGTTTTCAATGGCAAATTGATTTTTGGGAGGGGGTTGCCAGGTCCTTCTCCTAAGCCTACAGCTTCTGGTGTTCCCAGGCGGTCTCCCATCCATGTACTAACCAGGCCCGACCCTGCTTAGCTTCCGAGATCTGACGGGATCAGATGCCACAGGGCTACAGCTGCAGAGAAGCACTGATAATAGTGTTGGGCATGGCACAGTGTCAGGGAGTGTTTTGTTCTGTTGTACATATAATCGCCATGAGTTGGAGCTGACAGTACCTAATCACAGCAACAATGACAACAGTGCTTCAAAGCAGAAATACTGTGTTTTCTTTAACTAACACATCCACCGTTGATCTAATTGTGTCTCTTAAATCTTAGTCATTCAAATAATTCAGTAGTTCCTTAGGCCCAGGCCACAGACTGCCCTTTGATGGGGCTAAAAGATATCACTAGGAGACTTATCAGAACAATGCTGTAACATTGTTTTTAAGTTTTGGGAGGCATTTGGAAGCTAAATCAACAAGTGAGCTGATGCTTCATGAGATTGGAACTCATAAGATATACTTGTCAGAATCAGGAAAACCAAGCCTGCCCCAGTGGTATGTACCTGCAATCCAAGCAGATTTGGAAGGTTGAGGCAGGAAGATCAGGAATTTGAGGCCAGAGGCAGCCTGTGAAATTTAAAGAAACCCTGTCTTAAACAAAACAAAACAAAACAAAACAAAAAAACGGGGCTGGGTGCTGAGATTGCAGCCCAGTGGTAGAGCTCTTGCCTGGCATGTGTGAGGCCCTGAGTTCAACATCCAAATACTGCCAAAAGAAAAAAAAAATCAGAAAAATCATAAGTTCTTGTTTTCCATATGTTTATACTCAGATACTCATGGATCTTCTGCTCAGACTAAATATTTTCACATATATAATGGCACACACACCATTGGGGAGATGGAAGGATTGACAGTCTTGCCCAGGCTGTTTGTCTTCCAGAGACTACTTTGGAGTTTATTGATGGGTATACCTTATTAAATAGTAAAGCCTAGAAGAAACACACTATTCCCTTTGGCTATATTCAGGTTGAAAGCCATAAAAATCAGTATTTTCTGATATTTGGGTAATTTTGACTACTTCTGACATGCACGACCCTCCATATGCACTTAGAATTTGTGGGGCATGCACCTCCTGGTCTGGCCTGGATGTTGAGATGGGCGGCACTGGCGCACACACAGATAACTAAACACAAGTCACTCGGGACTCTCCGGTAAGGGGCGCTGACTCCTGTGGCCCTTGGGAATGCAGCTAGACAGGAGAAAGGAAAAAGCCCCGGGTGCTTTTGCCTTGTGGGGACAAGCACAGCTCTTTATTCTCTCTCATCCCTGATAAGGGCACAGAGAAACCCAATAAGTGCACAGCTTAGAAGTGTTAGCAGTCTAAGTGCTACAGCTCTATGCTGCTTCAGGGGCAATGGCAGCTCTCCTGCCTCTGGTGTTGGGACTGGAGACTGTCCTCAGCTTTGGCCTCTTGGTGCTGGGTCCAAGAAGCTTTCCTCAACTTGCTTGTAGTCTGTCTTTCCTTGAGAGTGCCATCTAGTTGTCCTGGTCTTGGTGGTCATGAAGAGAGATGCTTCCGTGTTGCTGGTCAAATCCAGAAAGAGTTCTTTCTTTGCTGGTGATCAGATGGAGAGAGAGAGTTCTATCTTGGTGGGTGGTCAAGGAGAGAGAGAGAGAGAGAGAGAGAGAGAGAGAGAGAGAGGTTGTTTTTGTCTAGTCGGTGGTCCATAGAAGAGAGGGAGTGAGCTGATGCAGTGCAGCTCCTTATATAGCTTGTCCCGAATGGCCTGAGCCAATCAGTTTTGAGTCTTTTGTTTTCCAATTGTCCTATCAGGTTTGGGGGATTTATGAAAGGTTTTGTACAAATGTCCAATCAAGTTGCTTTCACTTTCCCTAGACTTCTAATTTACAAACCAGATCTTATAAAGCCGTTTTCCCAGTTTGGGGGTTTTTGCTAATTTCCTCCTGATTTCTCCCTATAGGAATTGGTTTCATCAAATGCTTGTTCAATTTTTCTATACTCAACAATTTTCCTTCATGGTAATACTTCTCTTATGTAGCTAACTCATCATCTCTTCTTCATGCCAAGTCACCACTGAGCTCTCAAATTTTGTTACTAATTTTTGTCATTTTCTGTTGTTCTCTCACTAAGTTAATAACACTATAGCCTGAAGTATCTCTACTGCACAGAAAAGTTTCTGGCATATTATTTACAATAAGCAAATATCTGTTTGTGAATAAATAAGAAATATATGGATAATAGTCTTTCTTAGATTAATATATGGGAAAGAATCATATACTATTCCAATCAAATTCTTCCAAGATCTCTGGAAAAATTGATTGTGCCCTGGCATTAAATATGTAAACAATGATTCATTCTCTTTGTTTGTCTCAATATAATTTATTATAATGCACATCTGAATTCTAATGTGTGTTATGCATGATGGTTGTCACTTTTCCTTTCTCTGTGTATGACTGATTTCTTAAAAGGAGGAAATATTAAAAAGAATATGTGTATATATTTTTTATTTTCTTAAAAATTTCCTCAGGGTATTTCATTTTCATTGTAGATACTACTTGTTTTATTAGTTTTGTTTTAAAATGAAACTTTAAGCTACTTGTAACAGGATTTTGTGGTCTGGACAATAATTTACAATTCAGTAATTAATAAAAAGCTAGAGGATGCAATAGTGTTTTGGTCTCATATTTGAGAAAATAGTCTACCTGAAATTCTGTTGATAGCTTAGGATTTACAAGCAACCCCTTCCCCCCATAATTCCTAGGCTCTATTTTGGAGCCATGAGCATGATGGCATCCATTTTTAGGACCTATTCTGTGGTGATATTCAGTTTTCCTGCTTCCTTCTCCTCATTGTCAACACTTGATATCACTTGTGTACATTTCTGCCTCTACTTAAAGGGTAGAGGAAATACTTCTTTGCCCAGTAACTAACATAGTATTTTGTGTAAAACAGCTGCTGAATCAATCTAATTAAATAAATTAGACATAATTTGTGAAGTGAATAAAATTAATATTGTACTATTTCTACTAAAATTTACAATTTTTCAGCATGCTGCCAAATGGCCAAGTCTATTCTTCATTGATTTCCTGTCAATCATTAAATTCATATTTTATTGTTCCATTTTACTCCATTCTTCAGAATCACCCATTTCAGTCATGATTTATTACTTAGTCTATGCTATTTAGGTTGGCTTGCTGGTTCTAAATGATCACAATATCATTTTATAGATATAATTCATACTAAATAGAAAGCTTAATATAGCTTTTCAGCATTTGATCACTTCATAATGTCATGTTTTTGGATTAATGATGCATTGTACCCTATTTCACTAAGTTAAAATAAGAGTCTAATAAAACTTACAGTGGCTAAAAATATAACTTTAGTGTTTAAAATAACTGAAATAACATATATCTAGAAGTCATATTTTCCCCTTAATTGATCACTGTATAGGGATATTTTATGGAATTGTTGAAATAATGTCACTGTCAAACAGCATGATTTAATAGAATATCATATGACTTATACCACATATAAGTTAAAATTGTTTTTTCTAGGACTTCCTGTCTTTCATTGAAAATAGATGTAAAAGTACTACTTTTCTTTTAATTTTCTTATGAACTATTTACACTTGGCACTAGAAAACATGGCAAAGAGCAATTTATGAAATCACTTTGTTTTTCAATTTGAGTCAATTCATTTGCTGCAATACAATATAAATATATTGAGCAAAATTTAACTAGGTATGGTCTCCTTATGGATAGATGCTCAATAGATATTAAATCTATAATAGAAAAAAACCTGTAGCTCTAGTGAGAAGATATAAATAATTGCAAAAAATAACATGAAAACATTCAAGCAAGAATAGAATGGTATGGAAAAATGTAACATGGATTGGTAAAAAGAAAGATGGGTGTCAGGCTTAACAAACCAATTAACTTTCATTGAGCAAGAGAGTCAATGAGTACCTGACAGAGGTAAAGTAATAGGCATAATTTATTTACAGATTAAAAAGCCTCTTTGACATGCTACCATGCCACATTTAGGAACATAGCAAGATATGTATGGGGAAATTATTCATCATACAAAAAACGTGCATAGTGGTGAAGAGCTGACATGCATACCAGAGTAGGTAGGACAAAAATCTAAGTAGAAGGAGGGGCTGCAGTAGTGCCCACGTGCCTTCTCTGCTCAGACATCTCCTAAAGGGAACAAAATTAAAATCTGTGAGGAAATTAGCACTGCCAATCAATAGTATTGTCAAATAAATTAGGATCAAATTGGATTTGTTATTAGAAATTTTATTTCCTTGATTTCCCACTGCCCTTGAATTCCTTAGAAAATATGAGAGTTTTATATTAATGATAACTATATATATGCCAATATGGATTTCACATGAATGAATGTTTATAAAATTCTGTCCGAGGACATATACAAACAATGGCAGATCACATGTTTCCTGTACTCCTTGAGTAAAGAGTTCTATATTTACATATATTTTCCATGTACCTCAGTCATGCATTTATGTGTATATTCTCTTCCTTCTTCACTTCATATTTTCCCCCACATACAAGCTCAGCCCAGCCTTGCGGTAAGTCTTAGTCTGAATTAGAAAACTACAATGAACTCACAGTTTTTTACATTAGTCCTGGATCAGATTCCAATTATTTTTATACATCAAAAATTTCAGTAAGTTTCCAAGTGAAATTTTTAAGTGAAATTCTTTAGTATGTAACTCCCGGATTAGTTCACTTTCCAATAATTTCCAACTGGATTAACAATATAATCCTTCAAAAGGTTATTTTTGATACATCCTTTTCCTTTACCTATCTGGGGCTTTCTTAATCTATCTGTACCTCATTTTTCTCCATTATTCTCAAAGTAATTTAATACAGTCTCCAACACTTATAACTTGCTTGTGACAGAACCTAGGGATGGGATTAGTGGATCAAGATATTAATTTTTTACATGGCTTCATAGAAGGGAGTTAACAAACTATAGCCTGCAGGCGCTTGCCTGTTTTTGTGAAAAAAGTTTTATTACAGCACTATTAGACTCAAATATTATGGTACTATATCCATGGCTACTTTCAAAGGGCAAAGCTGAGTAGTTCAACCTATGGAGATGAAAATATTTGCTCTCTGGTTCTTCATAGAAAAATTTGTTAACCCTTTGTAGAAATATATGATTTAACTTATTTCTACCATGCGATTTTCCCTTCCAATAGAAATATAAGTGTTGGCTGATTTCACTATACTCTGATCGCTGGTGGAATTATGCTTTTACTAAAACATTTATAATTGTCTTTTCTGCTTGGTGGTCTTATAGCCTTGTCTTGAGAGAGATTGTGAGATCTAGACTGTCAACAAAGATATCTATAGCACAGGGCCTGGCAGCTTAGAAACATGCCCCAGAACTTCATTGTTGTGCTTCTGAAAAAAGGGCTGCTTTTGAAGTCACCATTAGAGATCAATGACTGCCAGGTGTGTCCTACCTCTAGTTAATGAGGTCTGTGGAGATGACACCCTCAGCTAGTTTGCAATGCCAACAAATCCAAGAGAACTATAGATGCTCTACCCATCATATTGTGTCACATTATCTGCTTTAATGTGTTGAGCTCTTGCAGATGTTTTGCCTTCTAAGAGCACAGTTTAATAGGCACAAAAGTTCCTTAAAGCAAAATTTAAGTTATTGCATAAAGGTCTGCTGACTCTCCTTACTGGCATTATGCTGAGATTGCATGCCAGGTGCGAAGGGGCAATCATGTTTCATCATTTCTGTGTTGCAAAATCAAGTAACATAGGCATATTATAGGGCAGATTATCTTCTTGTAATACAATGTGACCCAATCTGCCAAATAAAAATAGAATGAAAACAGCAGCTTGTAGCAACACCTAAAATATCTTTGGAGTCATTATCTCTTTAATGAAAAGCAACACTGGACAATTTCAACATAAATTGTAGTTTAGCATCTCATTAACTGAATAATGACATATACATACCCTGCATTCCTAAGCACCTGAAGTATTATAAAAATGTATGCCAAAATGCATCCACACTCTGTTCATCTCTCCATCCTCAGGCGACAATGAAGATCTTTCTGTCCTTTGTTATTTCATAATTATAATTTGCTTGTTTTATCTTCCTCAGATGTTAGGTAGACCAGAGTGAGATTTTCAAGGAGCCTATTTGTTACATTCCTAGATGTTTACACAGTTTGTCCCACTGTGGATTATATGGATATCTGAATCTGATTTGCCATTTGACTGACATATTTTTTTCTTAGGAGACTTAGGAGGTCTGAAATAAAAGAGGAGCTGACTTTGTGTAAGAGGGGCCTCCCAGAACATAAATTACTACTGGGCATCTCCTAATGCCAGTTAAACAAATCTTGCAACTTTTTAATTGAAGCCTACTGAGACCAAAATGTCTCTTTTTCAGTTCGCTTAAAACATCCCTCACCATAAATGATATTTTCCTTCCAGTAATCGAGTAATTACTGATTTCACTTCTTTTGCACAAACTTTGCCTTGCTTTCATTAACTTGGATCTTTCACCCTGATAAGCCTGGGTTTGGGACTGGAATGGCTGATCCCTACCAGGCTTGAATATCTGCAGGCATTTTCCTCCTGTTTCACACTGAGTTAGCAATCAATCCCATCTGTTCTTTATCATTAGGCATTCACAATGTACCCAAAGCCATTCTTCAAGTAAGGTTGCAAACTTTCAAGGCAGTTTCCTAGGTAGGTGGGTGGACAGATAGATGCTGTTTAACTGTATGCATAGTATATACACATAGTTTTTATACCTACAATTCTCACTTTGAATAGTAAAACCATATAGGTATCTGTTGTTGTTGTTGTTGTTAGGTGCCGTCGAGTCGGTATCCTACTCATAGCGACCCTCATAGGGTTTTCAATGGCTGACTGTTTCGGGATTGCCTTGGGAGTGGATTGCCAGGCCCTTCTCCCATTTTTGCAGTGTTGGGAATTGAACTCAGGACCTCAGAGACTGCAGCACAATGCTCTACCAACGGAGCTAAATCCCAGCCCCTATATAGGCATCTATAGGATTATTTGTGGATAAACCTCATTTGTATATACTGATAAGCTTGATGAGAAAAAAAAGATTTCCAATAAACTTTATCATTTTCCACAAAATAGGTCCATATAATTAGTTGTGTGATAAAAATACAACTTATGCTATTAATAAAAGGAAGCAAGTTGTTTTTCAAAACACTGTGGATCTAGGCCAGATAATCAATCAGACAATTAGTTTTCCTTGATTTTGGCTTCAGCAACTATTGACTGGCTTAGTACTCTTGTATTTGATAAGGTGTCACAGTCAAAATTAATGAGTACTAAATTCTTCAGTCCTTTTAATTAGAATATCAATATTAAACTATAGCGATATATGAATTAGCTAATGTACTACATGACTTTTTTTCCAAATAAACATAAGAAAATATGAAAATAAAAAGCTCTACTAAATAGTGTTTTTCTGCTTTATAATATAATTAAAATAAAATCCCCTTCATAATTACTTTGAAATATAGACTAACTTGAGCTGGTATGAATTCTTTTTGTTTGCTTGTTTTTCGTTACTGGGGAGCTGAACCCAGAGCCTCCTGCATACTTTGCAAGCTCTCTATCATTCAGGTGTACCCTCTTGTCATCTTTTGTTACTGTAACACCGGGTCTCAATATGTTATACAGCTTCCCTCTGGCCTTGAACTTGTGATCCTCCTGCCCCAGTCTCCTGAGTTGCTGGAATTACAAGCCTGCGCCACCACACTTAGCTGGTGTGAGTCCTTTTAAGCATTTATTCACTGTGGTGTGAATGCGTTTGAATTCAACAGTTTTCCTGACAATTAACCTTGCCTATTTTCACAGGCTAGCACAAGTTTCAAGTATATATAATTAGTCTCTTAGATATATCTCAAGGAAAACCTTTTGTTGTTAGGTGTCCTTCAGTCAGGTCTGACTCATAGCAACTGTATGTACAACAGTATGAAACATTTCCTGACACTGTGCCATGCCCAGGGCTATGTCAGTGCTTCTCTGATATTCATAGGGTCTTCAATTGCTAATTGTTTCAGGAATAGACTGCCAGGTCCTTCTCCCATTTTTGCAGTACTAGGGGTCAAACTTAGTGTCTCAGAGTACCAGAGCAAGCACTCTTACCAAGTAAGCCAAACCCCAGCCCCTGAATATCAAATACTTGATAATATTAAATCCACCTCTGAAGTCTGTAAAACTAAGTAAATTTTGATGAAAATATTAGACATGTTTCCTTAAGAGATTTGATGACACTTTTTTTGTAAATACCATTACCTACTTTAATTTTTCAGTATTTTTCTAGAACTGTAAAAGCAAATTATACTGTTTACTAAAGCATAACAAGATGTCATTTATTTCTACATCTTAAAAAATAACTTTAAAGAAACTACTTAAGCTCCTGGGAAAATCTAAAAAGGAAGAAAAGTATATATTTTATACAAATTATTTTATCTATTACTTATTAAGGAGCTTCTTAACATATAAGTGGGTATAAGATATATCCACTTTAATTTTGTTGTTGTTGTTAGGTGCCATGGAGTCAGTATCTGACTCATAGCAACCCTCTGTACAACAGGGGAAACATGATTGTCAGTGATTCTCTGCTGTTCATAGGGTTTTCAATGGCAGATTAATTTTTGGGAGGGGGTTGGCAGGTCCTTCTCCCACCACTTTAATATGTAATATTTGAAATATAATTTTGTGCTACACATGGGAATTTAATAACCAAACTTCCCCTAGTAATTGCTCATATATAACCTCAAATATGCCTCAGTGAAAAAAGAACAAATGTAAAATCTCTTGAAATGAGATACGGAAATTTTAGAAGTGTGTCTTTTGCAAAATATTCATTAAGTCATTATACTGAAACACTTTAAAGTCAATTTGCTTAAATTAGATAATTAGGATGGCATGAGCACAAAGTCTTAATTGTGAAATTTTAAAGTCTCCCTTCATAATTTAGCTCTAGCAGACAAAATAGACTTGTGCATTTTTTTTTGATGTTTCATATCCCTGTCCATAATATAATTTCTTTGGCACTGGCAATTTTTCTTTTCTTTTCATTTTGACTTTCTTTTCTCTTCCTTTTCTTTTCTTTCTTTAGTCTTTGTGGGTGTACTGAGGGGCTAAAACCCAAGGCCTTGATCATACTTTGCAAGTGTTCTACCATTGAGCCACACCCCTAATCCCATTTCTATTTTTTGTCTTTAGACAGGTTCTCACTAATTTATTCAGCTGCCTCTGCCCCCTAACTTGTGATCCTCCCACTCAAGTCTCTGGTATTACAGGCATACACCACAGCATATTTTTTCTTCATTAACTTTTTATTGTTGTTGTTGTTAGGCACTGTCAAATCAGGTCCAACTCATAGCCACCCAGTAAACAACAGTATGAAACACTCCCTGACACTGTACCAGGTACATGATCTTTTTTTATGTTTAAACTCATTGTGGCAGTCACTGTGTCAATCCACCTACTTGAGGATCTTCCTTTTTTTGTTGACTTACCACCCTTCCAAATATGATGCCTTTCTTCAGTGATTGGTCCCTCTTGACAACATGTCCAAAAGACGTAAGAAGAAGTCTAGCCACCTTTGTTTCCCAATGAGCACTTAGGTTGTTCTTCTTCTAGGACAGATCTGTTGGTTCTTTTGTCAGCCCATGGTATATTCAACATTTGTCTCCAGCACTATAATTCAAAAGCACCAATTCTTCATCTGTCTGCTCTATTCAGTGTCCAGCTTTCTCAGGCATATGATGC
>VMDO01017605.1:0-44436 GCA_007922755.1 Pedetes capensis
AAAAAAAAAGAAAAAAAAAAGAATATTGTTAGGAGGAGATAATCTTGCAAAAGAAGCCAGAAGTGCCTTATAAAGGGTGGAAATGACTTAATTAAAGGGTAACTTCCTTTCTGACAGCAGCTGCCAAGGAAAAGGGTACTTTTTTATATGTTGGGTATCAGCAGGTGGTACTTTTTATATCACAATTTGTTGCCTTTGGAGCAAGTTCTTCCAGGTGATAAGCAAATCACCACTAAGGTTTTATGACTGCAGTGGAGGAATCAAGTGGATAGTGTTGCAAGTAGCTTATTAGAAACAACCACCAAATGAATATACAGCTTGTGAATGACTTTCTAAAAGTTGAAGTGGATTGGTCATTAGCTGGATCTTCATCCCTCTCACTTCCTTGCATTTTGGTCTGCTCCTCCAAAAGGGAGAAAGAGATGAGGTTACAGTTAGTGCTTAGGAAAAGATTGATACCCCCTTTTGTGAACATGGTGAATTGTGTGTGCTAGGGCAGGATATGGGTTGGGATTTAGCTCAGTGGGTAGAGTGCCGCTCTGCAGTCTCTGAGGTGCTGGGTTTGATTCCCAGCACCACAAAATTGGGAGAAGGATATGGCAATCTACTCCCAAGGTAATCCCGAAACAATCAGCCATTGAAAACCCTATGAGGGTCGCTATGAGTCAGACACAATTCAATGGCACCTAACAACAACTACAAGGGCAGGATACAGGAGATCTCTGGGACATATGGCCAACCTAGCAACAGGAGTCAAGAAATTAATCACAGATGTGATTCAAAGAAAGAAAAGAAAATGCTCATAGTTGTTCTGCTAAGATTGGCGAATGAAGAAAGTGAGCCTCAAATTACACTGCTCCACAGCAGCAAATGGAACCAAACTACAACATCTAGGGCAGCACCAATTGCCACAGGTTTTGCTCATTGACATATCCAGCAAAATTGCTGAAATGCAGAAGGGTAATCTTGCACAGTAACCATCTGGGGTCATGAGTTAGATGAAAGCAGGCTGGTGTTTACAGCCAGGCATTTGTGAGTTGGAAGGAGATAATGTACCTGATGATGTCAGAATTGTTTTCGGAGTCTTGGATCCGATTCCAGGTGTTTTTAATATAACAAGTAGGCAGGGTAGTTTTAAATAGGGAGGCCACTGGTGAATAATACTATGTAGTACTTTAGCTGGGTGGTTGCCTTGAAAAAGTATAAGGTGTTATACACATGTGAGTGTAAGCTGATCCTATGATTGACCATTATTGTATGTAGGGTGACCATATAATTTATCATTCAAACCATGGACACTGTGGAGAGTGAAAGGGATGCTGTTGATAGTGATACCGGAACAACAGATGCAACAGGGAGGGACTGCCTCAGAAAATTTGGGACATAACAGCTTCTGATTTATACCTGGTGAATAGAGATGAATATTCATTCAATGTACCACAGTTCCTCGGTTATTTGCTTTTGAGTTTTTAATTAAGTGACATTATTTTACATTATCCATAGGGAGTCTTCCCTTGGACAGAGGACTTTCATGGTGGAGGGTCAGCAGTGGTCAGATACATGTAGGAAAGGCACCATGGATTTCAAGGGCACAACATTTCCATACTTCTCTCTTTCTTTGCTTTACATCCCCCCATCCCAAGTCACTTCCTCCTTGATTCCAAGGCAGAGGAGGGTAAAGATTGCAGCTTTGCTACAGAGGAAGAACAATTGCAGGGTGGGGAAAGCCCCTACATTCTCTCCTTGTTGTTGTTAGGTGCCATTGAGTCGGTGTCCAACTAATAGCAACCCTATGGGCAACAGATGAAACAGGGTTGTCGATTGTCAGTGCTTCTCTGCTATTCATAGGGTTTTCAATGGCTGATTGGTTTTTGGGAGTGGGTTGCCAGGTCCTTCTCCCAAGGCTATGCACCTGGTGTTCCCAGGTGGTCTCCCATCCAAGTACTAACCAGGTCTGACCCTGCTTAGCTTCCGAGATCTGACAGGATATGACACCACAGTGGTACCACTGCAGGCACATTCTCTCCTAGAGAAAGTATTTTTTTGCTTGCTGTTTCTCCTGGCTCACTCTCTCTGTCCAAAAATACACTACTTACTGTCCAGTTTTTCCTTTTTTTTAATAAAAAATCCAGGTGTTTGCACTGAAAAACAAATACATGTACAGAACCCAGACTTATCTTTGGCTGTAGAAAAATGCCTCCAAAACGCTAATTCATATGCAATGGTTCAAACAAAAACCAATAAAATCATTCCTGCATCACTAACAAGCTTTTAATAATGCTCTTTGGGTGAAACTTCTTGGCTTATTATAATCTGAGGACTCTGATTTTTCACATGGAGGAACTTGGTATATGATAATTCACAACATATGATTCCAAGCCGGAGATGAATCAGAAGACTGTTGGGATCCTTCTAAGAGACCTAGCTTAGAGAATTGGTTACTGGGATCCTGTTGATTTTTCATAGTTTGAGATAGGAGATGGATAGGAACCAGAATGACTTATATTTAAATCCTTAGTATTTGGCTGGGCTAAGGGAAAGGGAGAGAAAAAGCAAGGATGAGGATCATCAATAAAAGCCATGGGCTTGGCTTTACCACGTGGCTTCTCTGATCTGTAGAGTAAGGACGGTAACTCTTGCCTACTTCATGGAAGTGTGGTGAAAATCATGAAAGGAAAATGAATTTGAAGGCTCCCTTTAGAGTTCAATGATTTATTCAAATACAAAGCATGCTATGTTGAAAAAGAAAAATAAGTAGTGTTTTGTAGATAGACCTTCCCCAAGATGGACACAACTTCGTGGCACCATCACCAGGACTTTGATGGGCAGTTCATCAGTGACACTTCATAGGATGTTCTTGTGGTAAACTTAGTCTGCAAAGTAGCTACACTCGTTTTCTATTTGCACTAACTGAATTGTTTTGATTTACATGTGAGAGTCATCTGGACCATCAGTATTGATAAATACCATAAATCATGTTGTTGTTGTTGTTAGGTGCCATTGAGTGGATGTCTGACTCATAGTGACCCTATATACAACAGGGGAAACACTATTGTCAGTGCTTCTATGCTACTCATAGAGTTTTCAATGGCTGATTGTTTTTTTGGGTTGCCGGATCCTTCTCCCAAGACTACAGTATCTGGTGTTTCCAGGTGGTCTCCCATCCAAGTATTAACCAGGCCCAACCCTGCTTAGCTTCTGAGATCTGATGGGATCAGATGCTATGGTGCTATGGCTGTAGGCACTATAAATAATAGACAGGGCTAAAGCATGGGAAGTCACTGGGGGGTGGGCGGAAGCACTGTGGATGACTTGGTGTCTGTGAATGTGATGGGTAGGCCAAGTTGATAAGCAAGGAGAAGGCAGATTCGACACGCTTCTGTCTCAGGCTATAAGTTCAAAACTATGTAAGAACCCAGAATTGGTAGTATATTTACTTGGGATTTTAATTTTGAAAAAAAATGTAAGACAGCAGCTAAATGGCACTACATTTCAGAGTAAAAATTTATTATATATCCTCTGTGCCAATAAAAAAATCTATGGATTCATGTTCTCATGTTTGCTGCTAGTTTGCACACTTGCTGCGAATCCTCAAAGCACCCTTGGGTAATTCAACTGAGATTGGAATGTAAAAAATTAAATGATTCCTATATACCTTCATTTGTCTGCCTAGTTCTTACAGATCTGGGCTCATAGTATGGTCTCCTTTGCGTGACAGGGAAAGTTAATTAATCTCAGTGTTTCTTGTTTTATTTATTGAAAAATGAGTATTGTTCCTGTATCATAGACATCCTATAAAGATGAAGTATGTAAAGATCTTGGCATAGGTCCTTGTTAAAACATGCCTTAAAATGTTAGTAAGTACTACCAGCAGGGTTGTTGTGCAGAACTCTGTACTGTAGGGCTGTGGCCTCACCAGGTGCTAAAACCTTGCATTTGGCCACTAAGCTCAGCATGGCTGCCCATTTCGCACTTCAGGCATCTCCTACGCTGCAACATCTCATTGATTGGTTTCCAGCCACACTGAAGCACAAAAGATCATCTTTACCCCGAGATCTGCAAATGGCTGTCTCCTTTCTTTCATTAGATGGAAGCCCAAACATCACCTGACCTCTCCTGGATCACGAATCTAAAGGAGTGTTTCCTCCTTAGCCACTCTCCCATTTCCTGTTTTATTTCCCTCATGGTACCTCCCACTCTCTGAAATCATCTTGTGCACATACTTACTTATGTCTTTCTTGTTTGTTTGTTTCTCCTCATCCCCAACTAGGATGCAAGTTGTCTGAGAGCAGAGATCTTGGTGTCTTGCTCTTGCATCCAGAACTGTGTCTAGCACAAGATAATGGCTCATTACATATCTTTGGAAATAATAGATAATTGCCTAAGTCAATTTTTCTTTAAATTAAGAAATCTACAAGTGCTTTTAAGAGATGATTTTATTCAAAGTAAATATTCTCCTGCATTCTTGAATCTAACTTCTAAGTCTTTTTTCTGTTTCTCTCCAAACTTATGCACTCTCAAGGTGAAATTTCTCTTTTCTTATTCTGGTTTATGATTGATTCAAGGTGAACATAAGCATAAGCTCCCTAGGCAGGCTAGGAAGATGGCTTCAAAATCCTCCTGGCTTCACTGTGTCCCATTTATGAGCCAACAAAACATTTCAGTCACATGTTTATACCAGAAAATAAATGTGTCTATGGAATGGGAATGTATTGGTACCACATAAATTGTGTATGTCTCAAATACACTTAAACTCATGGCTACATCTTTCGAGCTTTCCAGATTAAAAAAAAATACCATCAATAGCCACTATTTTGTAGGTTGTTATTTTTATAATCAATGCCATTTTGATACATGTATTTGATGCACATATATTTTAATTATTACCCCAGCCCATTTAGCCAAAGAAGAAAGTAAAATAAACACTATTGCTACCCGAGAGAAAGGTCTGTGGTTTTATCTATTTTCCTAAAACTATGGGATATTTTTCTTTCCCAATACATTGGTTTCAGTTTACTTCCAAATAAAATTTGTTATATTCTGATTTTGTAGGCATAATTATCCTAAAGTTCCTTAATTGTGTCTTGTAAAAAGCACTGTCCAATAAAAACAAAGATGGTAATAATGTGAGTTAAATTACAATATTCCTTAAAGGTAAATGCTGCATTCTTGATAGGTTTATGTGAGTTTCTTCATTTAAAAGAATGTTTTTAAAATGGATGATGTATTTGAAATAATCATCATTAACTGCATTAAGAAATGAATACTTTTTTTTTTTTTGGTACTGGGGGTTGAACCCAGGGCCTTGTGCTTTGCATGCTTTGCAAGTGCTGTACCACTGAGCTACACTCCCAGCCCATTTTTTTTACTTTTTGAGACAGGGTCTCACTAAATTACACAGACTGCCACTGGTCTCAAACTTACAATTCTCCTGCCTCCACCTCCCAAATCACTGGGATTACAGGCGTGTGCCACCATGCCCAGCTTAAGAAATGACTAAATTCTTAACTAGTGGTTTCTGCTCTATAGCCATACACCCTGGCATCTGATCCCATCTGATCCTTTCTGATCTTGCAATCTAAGCAGAGTTGGGCCTGGTTAGTCCTTGGAGGGGAGACTACCTGGGAATACTGTGTGCTGTGGGCTTGGGAGAAGGACCTGGCAGCCCACTCCTGAAACAATCAGCCATCAAAAATCCTAAATAGCAGAATAGCACTGACATAGTGCTAGGCATAGCACAGTGCTTGCCGGGTAGTGTTTTGTTCTGTTGTACATAGGGTCTGTATGAGTTGTACCAGACACAATAGCACCTAACAATAACAACAACAGTGGTTTCTGGCTACCTGTTATACAGCATTCAGGGTAGGGCTAGCAGACAGAAGGAGTTCAGTACATGTTTGTTAAACAAATCTTTAGTGGTTCTACAGTATTTAGCATGCCTGAGAGCATAGGAACATTTCAGAAATGTAAAAATCTATGTGGTTTACTAAATTTGGAAATTGTTAATCCTTTGACATATAATCTTATTTTTCTGGCTTCATTTATATAGTCTTGACATCAGTTCAAATCCACTTAATTTTTTTCTTCAACAAGAAACCAGTACAAAAGAAAAGAGATCTTGGGTTTTCCATATACATTTGGGAAACTTTCAATACTCTGAAATTCTGGAAGTTCATCATTACCAATGCTGTGAATACTTTGTTGAGTATCACTGGCTTAATCTATGTGTTTTGTTTTTGTGTTTTAGTATTGAAGCTACTAAAAAGATTTCAAACAAAAAAATTTAAAAGCTCTGAAATTTAGACTATAATAATAATTAAGAAAATGCAGAAAGGGCACTGGTAGATTTTTAAAAACTATTTTAATACAAGATTAATAGCAATTTTCTATCCAAATCAGAAATGAAAAATCTTAACCCAAATAATAGTCATTTGAAAGTCACATAAAATTTTAGATTTGATTGGTGCACACATTTATCCTGCATATATATTATGTATATGCACACAGAGACCTCACTATGATGCCATCCTTAGGTGTTTCTCATGGAAGTACCTCAGTACAAGGCAATGTTAAGATTCCAGTACATACTCAACTTTAAATGAAGTCCCAAATATTCCCATGCTAAGCTGAGTCTGCTGTAGCAAACCATGATATAGCAAGTCTCCAGAATGCGTACAAATCAATAATCTATTTGTATAAATTGGCCTAAAACTAAACACTGACTAATGTTTCCACCAAGGAGGAACACATTGCAAATTTATAAGTTGTGGTCTCCTTTACTTTTCTGTTGCCAAAGCCACTGATTTTTTTTTATTATTATTATTAAAAGATCTGTTAGTGACTGTTAAGTCAATGAAAATGAGGTTGAATTTCTGCAAATTTTAGATAAGTCAAAACTTGTGTTTGCTAACACTTCTACCTTGAGTCTGAATCATACCACCTGATCATTAGCCTTGCAAAGAGAAGTAATAAAAGAACCACAACTGCGGGATTTGCCAAGTTGTATTCCTCCTTGGGGACTTTAGTTGATGTCCAGTCTGTAGCCAAAATATGTATGTAATGGCAAAAGAATGAAAGTGGGCTAATGTCTGTAGCAGAGAACATAAATTAAATTTTAGGGTTCTGTATCCAGGCACATTTTTAATATGTTTGATTTAAAGCACATTACTTTTTAAATTATCACTGCTTGTCAATGAATAATAGTGTTTTTCAGTATAGACAAAATAGTATTTTCTATCCCTTACATTTGAGGCAGGTGATACAAGTTACTTATCCTACCTGGATAAATTACTATACCCTTATAGTCAGATTTCTAGTGCTAACATTTTGGGATGGCTATAATCAAAGTGCCAACACAGCCCTCAATAAAATTACAGAAGGCTGTCTCATGACTATCCTTCAGTACAGAACCACAATCAGAGGTCTTGTGAATTTGCAATTCAGTCTTCTCTGCTAAAGACTTCAGCCTCTATTTAGCATTTGTTGTTAACATATACGAAGTATAATATACATCAATTACAGACGTGTATTTCTGTTAGAAAAATACATATTATAACTAAAGAACATGTAAATAGAGGCACTTAATAAGCTAAGTGTTTGCAGTTATGAGCATCACCCACCAATTTCTAGGGTTGGATTTCAGGGAGCCCATTCCTCTCTACTCATAACACAAATCATGATGGAATTACAGAATTTAGGGGACAGCACAACAAATGAGGGAAGGTTGTGAAAGATAATGGAGCATCATTGCATCCCCTACCACTACGATGAAATGAGAAAAATTAATTTGGGAGAAGGATTCCAAAATACTTCCTGGAAAGGGGTAAGTGGATTAAACCAAATCCCTTAGGGACAGAAAAAAATATTCATGTTAAGTTAGTCTGAAAATCATATGATAGAGAAGGATGATGATAAAAACTAGGAAGTGCAAGTGAATAATATTTTGACCACATCCATGCAGGGTGACTAATATTGTGGCATCATTAACTGATAGTCATTTCAGCTCTCTGCCCGGCTCATATGCATCACTCTATCTCCTCAATAGGAATAATATTGATAATGAAAGTGTTGAAACAAAAGAAGCAGGCGTTTATATATTATCTGTGTGGTTAGTGTGTTCAGAACATAGCTTCACATTCATTAATATGTGTTTCCATACACATGCACGAAACTGGGGGCAAACGCACAGGAAAAACAAGACATCCTGATCCATTCCATAGAAGATAATGCAGAAATATTGTTTAAAAGAAAGACTGGGAGTTTAAAGCCATAAAAACAAACATTCTGGGAAATCAAGATTGATTTAATTTGTATTGCACCTTAATTATTGGAGGAAAACCATACCAATTTCTGAACATACAAGGAAATGAATAGCGTGAATGACTGGTCCGTTGTAGAGATGTGTTCTGGGCAATGGGTGATAAAGCCGAAGGTTGGCAGGGAAGTGGATGTTTTCTAGAGATGTGTAAAACTGAATTAGATTGTGTTAATTGTGTAAAGATTTAAATGAAAGATGCCACAAAGTCTCTCCGAATGCTACATTTCCTATTTTATTAGGATTACAGTGGCAATAGAGGCTTGTAAATACTGTTTTGCAAAAGTGCTCACATATACGTAATACTATTTGTGCCGAGTGTGCTCTACTTAAATGTGATGACTAAATCAATAACTAATTTTAATTTTGATGAGAAACAGAGATCGCAAAATACCGTTTGCATGTCAATATTGTCAATGAGTTAGTTAGGATGTGACTGGCATATTATGGTGTCTTGACATATTATGTTCCCTACTCCAGATGCATCATAAAAAAGCTCAGAAACACATGAATAGCCAACTGTATTCATGAAACCCCAGTTTGGTTTATCTTCCTTCTCTCTACCAGGGGGAGCATCGGGCCTGGCTTGGAGATTAGGTTAGGCTGTGGCTTTCTAAATTGGCCTCTTGAATTTAGGCCATTTATCCAAGTGCCAAGCAGAAATCCTAGGCTGATGGTGTCATACATGAAAACAATGGTTTTTTTTTGTGAACAACATTCTTTACACATACAGTTTCCATCACTAGCAAAGTTCTGCACACCCAGGGCTCATCCCATGAGCTCAATACAGTCTGGAGCACTGGGGACAAAGCACGCACGTGTGAAAAGGGTGTGCCCTGGCAAACTTTTAATAGATGGACAGTTAGATACGTAAAAAGTTCTCTTTCTTGATTCTTGGTGCTCATGGGTCATTGAGGAATCCCTTGTCTGAGCAGCACAAAACAAGAAGAGCTGGTTGACAAAACATTTTCGTTACAAAGGTGTGTCAACCCTGAGCTTGGAATTAAGAAGTTAAAATCTGTGATTTATATATATATAGATATAAAAATAGATGATCATACTAAGACTAAAAAAGTGAAAGAAATCTCCATGTCAATACTATATATATAGGTTTTTTTTGTCTTGACTTTTTTGTTGTGAGTTATTTTGTAAGAGAATGCCCTTGCGATGCAGAAACCAATTGACACAAAGCAAAGATTTAAAAATGAAAACTCATGAATGGATCGAATTATCCATTCAGTAAAAAAACTCTTATTTTTGGGAAGGCAACGAACACAGGGGCAGAAGCGTCTAATTCATGTCAAACTTGTGGCAAAAGCATAGATTGCATCACTGAAGATGATTTTCAATCAAGACCTAGGAGAAGCATGTATTGATGGGGGCGTTCACTAGTAACTGAAGAAAAAATCTGTGCCAATTGGATAAAATGGACAGACATTAAGGGGATTAAGAAAAATGGTGCCATTACTGAACTTGAAATTGGGCAGGTGAGAGAGAGGTGCTGAGTTGTAGTAAGGTTTGCTCTTGCATTAAAGACAGAATTCTAAATCAGTACCTCCAAATAAATTTGGTATTTTATGTTTAGAGTGCAAGACGATACCTCCAAGACAACAGTGTATTTTCACTCCATTAAAAATTGTTTTCAAGTTTTCTCCCCATAAGGATTTTGTAAACTGGGTTTGTCACAGAAAAGCTCACCCTGGGAGTTGGCTGTCAATGCCGAACTTACGGTATAAAAGTTCCTTTATTTTGCTCTCTTGTTGCTTCTTTGTTGAAAATGCAGTTGTCTTGGGGTTTGTCCTGATTTTAAAAGGAAAATTATTTTCTTCCTACCTTTTTCTTATTATTTTTTTAAACGGAGGGAAAAAAATCACATGAGATTCCTTTACTTTTGCAGCATAAAAGCAAATGAAAGTAAGAAAATCTCCAGGTACGAAAGATTTGAGTAAGAATTCTCTCTGGAATAAACAAGGTCCCCACAGATAGCCGAAGGAAAGAGGAAGTAGTTCATCTGGCACCCAGTACTCTTTGGGAAAACATAAAGGGAGGCAGATTGCAGTACTGCTCTCTTCTCATAGAAAACGGTAAGTTTTTGTGGCATGGTCCATTATCCAAGAGTGTAAGAAAAGAAGGGAGTTGGCCACTCAAACAGCTAAAATGCAGTTTCATCTGACCAAAGCCCAGGATTATCTGCAGAGTCTCTGTAGGGCCAGGACCATGCAGACCAGAGACCAGGACAGCAAGGAGTGGCCAAGCTGGGCTGCAGAGGAGTCCTCTTCTCTCCTGTCCGGGTCAACTGCTGGGGCCTCTGTAGTGACAAACTCAAACTCCGTGGGACACACATCATCCATACACCCACTGCCGCTGCCTGAGCCGCTGGATTCATCACCTGGTGTGGGAAGATTGAAAAAGAAAGTTAGAGCACACACCATGAAGAAGGGAGGCAAAGAACGCAACAGGTCTGGACACGTGTCTTAGGAACTCTTCCTTTGAAGGGTCACCACCTGCTCTAGCAGGTTAGTTCTTCATGGACAGGTTGGTGATGGGCAGGTGGGCTGTATGGAAATAGGGCTGAAGCACAATATTCATTGGTATCTGTAAGGAGAAATTGGGAGGAAATTGGCAAAAACCCCCAAACGGGGAAAATGGCTTTTGAAGATCTGGTTTGTAAATTAGAAATCTAGGGCAAATGAAAGTAACTTGATTGGACATTTGTACAAAACCCTTCACAAATCCCCTGAACCCGAATAGACAATTGGAAAACAAAGGACTCGAAGCTGATTGGTTTGAGCCATCTATAAAAGAAGCCATATTGCAGCAGCTCTCTCTCTCTCTGCTATGGACCATTTATAAGGAAAGGACTCTCTCTGAACTCAACTGTCAAGGTGACAAGAACTCTCTCCAGCATTGGACCATGGACAACTAGACAGTGCTCTCAAGAAGGAAGATCTATAATCAAGGTGAGGACAGTCTCTTGGCCCAAGCCTAGGGACAGAAGCTAAGGACAGTCTCTGGTCCCAGTGCTGGAGGCAGAAGAGCTGCCACTGCCCCTGAGGCAGCATAAGAGCTGTAGCACTTTTAGCTGTACACTTTGGGTTCCTCTTGGCCCTTGTCAGGGCAGAGAGACAATAAAGAGCTTTCAGTCCCCACAAGGCAAAAGCGCCTGAGGCTTTTCCTTTCTCCCCTCTTGTGGTTCCTGAGGGCCTCAGGAGGCTGTGCTCCTCACGTGAGAGTCCCAAGTGAGTTGTGCTTAGTTATTTGTGTGCACGACCGTGCCTCCCATACGAATATCCAGGCTGGACCAGCGAGGAGCATGCCCCAGAGCCCAGAGTTACACAATCTAAGGAATGTGTGGATCTCAGGCTCAATGGGAGGCTGTCACTACCATGTTGGGATTAGGAAGATATTTCTTCTTCTGGCCAATATTTAAATTACATTTAGATAATCACCCATTATTCTTTTTGTACTTCAGAGCTGTTGATCTTAGCTTGCTTTTAAAAGGATTTTTGAAAGGATATTTTTAAAGAAAACATAGAAAAGAAAAACAAGCACTTCATGAAGGAAATTGGAGGCACGAGATCAAATAGTTGTGGAAGGAAGATATTACTTTTGGTTTCTTTTTTCCATCCCTGTTCTCTTCTGAAGAGCAAGGATGGACTCCTTCTCAATCAGGAGTTGATAAGCTATAGCTTGTTGCTTGCTTTTGTATGGTCCATAATCTAAGAATAGTTTTCATATTATTATATTATATTATATTGGATTATATTATATTGGTGACAGGTAGGAAGTATATATGTGAAATTCAAACTTCAGTGTCCATCCATGAAGTCTAATCAGCATACAGCCATGCTTCTTCATGTCCCCATTATCTGTGTCTGTGTTCACATTAAAAGAGTATGCTGGTGGTGCATGCCTATAACTCCAGCGACTTGGGAGGCAGAGGCTGGAGGATCACAAGTTTGAGACTAGAGGTAGTCTGCATAATTTAGTGAAACCCTGTCTAAAAAAGTAAAAAAAAAATGGGCTGGGGGTGCAGCTAAGTGGTACAGCACTTGCAAAGCATGCAAGCATGAGGCCCTGGGTTAAATTCCCAGTACATACTCCCCTCAAAAAAAAAAAAAAAAAAAAAAAAAAAAGGAGTATCATGGAGTAGATGAAACATAGACCATCTGGCCCTTGAAGCCTAACATACTTAATATCTGGCCCTTCCAGAAAAACTTTGCCATTCTCTGCATAAGGCCAAGGTGCCCACACAATATGCCATTGTGGGGTGGCATCTTCCCTCTCTGCCCAATATTCTCCTAGGTCCACTATTCCCTCCTCTCACTGCTTGGTTTCTTGTTGTTTGCTAAACCCTGTTTCTCAGCTCTGGCCCAGATCAGGCTCCATCAATCACAGCTAGCCCTCTGTGCCTGAGGGTTCTACATCTATACACTCAGCCAACCACAGATAAAAAATAATTTCCCAAAGTTCCAAAAAGTAAATTTGAATTTGGTGCACACTGAGAGGAACCCACCTGAATGGAGCAGTATAAGCATACCCTGCTCTGGCCTCCTGCCATGTCACAGATCCTCAGTCTCTCTCCAGCACCATGGACTGCGAAGTTAGTTCTATGATGGTTGTGTCTGTATTGAACATGTCTAGACATTTTCTTTTTGTCATTATTCCCTAAATGATACAGTATAGCAACTACTTACATAGCACTTCCATTGTATTAGGTGTTATAAGCAACCTGGAGCTAATTTCAAGTATATAGGCAGATATGCACAGGTGATACACAGACATTTAATGTAATGGACTTGAGCATGTGTAGATTTTGGAATCTATGGGAGGTCTTGGAATTAGCCCCCCACTACTGTGCCAGCTATGCGGAAGTACTTACCACCACCTGGGACTGTATTATTTATTTTCTTGTTTACTTGTTTACTGTTCATCTCTCTATGGTCTCTAGGGTGGAGAATTTGAATATGCTGTTCATCTCTGAATTTCCTTGGCCATTAATGGTCCCTGGCATACAGCAAGTGCTCAATAAATACTTGAATAAATAAATGTGTCTTGAGCAGTTGACTCAACTTCTGTCAGTTTCTGTGTCTAAGCAAATGTGGATGATGACATTGGCATTGCAGAGAGTATGTGCAAACAACTCTACAAAGTGCATGAAGGCACTAAACTCTCTGCTGTCAGTGAGATGTAATGGAAGAAAGATGGCTCCTCCAGCAAAGGCCATCTCACCATTAAGCCTGCCATCATTACATTAACTGCACAAAGGCAAGCCAGTCAGCTGAGGCTTTGGTTCCTCACCGTGCCATGCCCCCAGAATCTCAGGGGCTCAGGAGGTTGAGGCAGGAGGAGTGCATGTTTGAGGACAGAGACAGCCTATGGAACTTAGCAAGATCCTGTCTCAAAAATAAAACATTAAGAATAGGGGCTGGGGATGCAGCTCAGTGGTAGTGCATGTGCCTAGCATGTGGGAGGCCCTGGGTTCAATACCCCTAGTACTGAATATGTGTGTGTGTGTGTGTGTGTGTGTGTGTGTGTGCGCGCGCGCGCATACACATATATGTGTGGATGCACACGCGCGTGCGCACACACACACACAAAAATAATACCATCAATTTTGCAGAATTGTTATGGCAGAATAAGTGAGCAAGTGCTCCTGGAAGGACTCAGGAAACTGTAACCTTTGTAGTGTCATTTGCCCTTCCCCTCACTTGCCCAGTGATTTCAACCACAGCCCTAAACTCTTGAAATGCTGATGAGCCTGAGCTGCTCTCAAGACATGGGCACCATCTTGGCTGTAGATGCTACTTAAGTAAAGCCTTGAGGGGTAGGGACTCTTCCAATGTCCCCTCAAATGAGAAAGATACACTCAGCACTATTTTTTTCCCAAATGGGACATCTAAATACCCAAAAAGATCATTTTAATACACTAAACTAGGTTCTTAACATTTTCTCTGCTTTGGCTTTAGTGGCCTTTACTAGGGGGAAAATGCCTATTAATTAAATTCAGAGATATCAGAATTGTGAAGGGAATTGTTCCGAACATGGATATCATGAGCAAGAAGTAATATAACCTTTACAAAGATATTATTAAAGTGACTTAGAAAATTAAAAATGTGAGAAGCAAATAATGGCAAGAGGTTCTGGCTGGGAAAAATAATGACCCCCATCTCTTTATGCAAAGCAAGCACAAATGCAGGTATTAGTGGGTAGAATGGGAAACCTAAAAAAAATCACAAGCAAGAAGGGTCACAATGGCTGTAAGATGTGATACCAGTTTATGTGACCAGCAAGGTCTTAAAATAGAGGGCCAAATTTGGTGCTTGGATTAAAGTCAACAGATGCTGTTAACTGATGTTGAGTTTTATTTATTTATTTATTTATTTGAGGGGTAATGGAGCAAAAATTTTGCTTCCTCAACATTCTGTGAGCTTTGCAGATTGACATAAATGTAGCCTCTTTAGGTCAGAGAGGAGAGAGAAGCAGTAAGACCAACGTCAAGTAATTCTTATGTGTCTTGAATTATTCATTGTGATAGTTACTCTCCAGGTAAGAAGGCATTTTATTACATGGAGAAAACAACAGATAAGATGAGAAAAAAGGAGGCGAGGTAATGAGGAAGGCAGGTGCAACAGAGGCTAAAACCTGGTGTAACATTCTCTTCTGAAGAGGAAAGGACAAGTGTAGCTGAAAGAAAGACGGGGAATGGGATGATTCTGAGTAATTTGATAGCAACCAAGTCCATCAGGTGAGGAATTATTCTGTGTTTGTTGTTGTTGTTGTTGTTAGGTGCCGTTGAGTTGGTATCCGACTCATAGTGACCCTCATAGGGTTTTCAATGGCTGAGTGCTTCGGGATTGCCTTGGGAGTGGATTGCCAGGCCCTTCTCCCATTTTTGCGGTGCTGGGAATTGAACTCGGGGCCTCAGAGACTGCAGTGCAGCGCTCTACCCACTGAGCTAAATTCCAGCCCATTCTGTGTTTAGAAAATTAATTTTTGACATTTTTTAAAATGGAAGAAAGCACTGAAAATTTTCTGCAGGGGATAGCTCTGTAAGATGGTGGCCAAGACTGAGGTGACTTAATGTCTTCCATCTGTAACTTGTATCTTTCTGCCTCATTAATTCAAGCACATAGGTATCATCTCATGCTTTAGTGACCAAATTACAGAACCACTGGCAACTTCATATCTTATGTTCAAGAATTCTTTTCCTAGGAATTCCCTCTGGGTACACACTTAAGAGAAAACCAACACACCAAAATAACAAAACAATAACTATAATAAAGCCTCCAACCCCCTAAACAACAACCAATTGTCTTTGCAGCTATACATCTTGAAGCCACTTAGACAAAACCCAGATATAATTAGTTTCATGTCAATATAACCTTACTAGTTCTTCAAATCACTTCTGATGCTTTCACAGTCCTTAATAAAAGTTGTGTAACATTGCATCCATGTTTTACTATTCTCCCAGTATTTCCCATACAGATGTCTATGGTTTTGGTGTGTGTACACCTGGACAGTGAGGGAAATAATACAGTTTAATCCACTCACTACCCTCAGACACCAGCTTAGCTCCTTTATAAATCACCTCAGAGGAGCCTCCCCACTGCCCCCAGACAGGGATGCTTCCCATTCTATAGAAGAGGAATCTGAGACTCAAGAAGTACAGACACTTCTCAACTTATGATGGAATCATACCCTGACAAACTCATTGTAAGGTGAAAATATTGTACATTGAAATGCATTAAATACACCTAATCTACCCAACCAACTCCAGCCATACTACTGTAGCATCCAATCCTGCCAGATCTTGGAAGCTAAGCAGGGTTGAGCCTGGTTAGTACTTGGATAGGAGACCACCTGGGAATACCAGGTGCTGTGGGCTCAGGAGAAAGACCTGGCAACCGATTCCCAAAAAACAATCAGCCGTTAAAAACTCTATGAATAGCTGAGAGGCACTGACAGTCGTATTTCGTCTGTTGCATGTAGGGTCACTATGAGTCAGACACGGACTTGACAGCACCTAAGAACAACAATCTACCAAAATCCGTAGACTAGCCACATAGCACATTAGAGTACCAATTGTTTACCCCTCTTGATCTCGTAGCTGACTGAGAGCTGAGGCTCATTGCCTCTGCCCAGCATCCCAAGAGAACATCAGAATGCATGTTGCTAATCCAGGAAAAGATCCACATTCAAAAGAACAGTACGGTTTCTACTATCTGTGTATGGCTTTCACATAATTGGAAATGGTCAAAGAATTATAACTGGGAACCCTGTCTGTCAGGGACCATCTGTAATTAGTTCAAGATGCTGATTTATAAGTGATCAGGCTGGGATTCTAAGCTAGCTCATCTAAGCACTCTGCAAGAAATTCTTTTGGTGCTGTTGGGAGGAAGCTGAAGGATAGGAGTTTGGGGCAGATGTACAGCTGATGCCCAACCGAGGAAGTAAAAACATTACTTTGTTACTTTTTCAGTAATGGGTCAAACAGTAGATGAAACTCAAGTTTTTGCTTTGGAATGGCTAAATGTAATCCATTGAAATGATTTATTAAGGCCAGTTATGATTTTAGTAGTATTCTAGGTTTTGGGGGGTAGATTATAGGAAACTTCACAGATTAAGGAAGAATGGGACATAACACGTGTGTACATTGTTCTTGGAGAAAAAGTTACAATGTGATCTTCTGTAACCGTTTTCGCTCTGGAAGCTGTTGGCATTGGTAAAGGTTTCTTACTTGTGTCCTGGAAGTTGACATCATTGCCATTGTACGCGTTCTTCAGTTTGTTGGTCATCACACGAAGAGCCATGATCTGCTGTCTGATGAAGGTGTCTGGCCGTGTGATGTCCACGTCCACCTCAGGATTGTTGATCTGGTTGGTCAGCCCATCATTCATGATCTCGGGCAAGTACCTGCAAGGCAGAGAGGGAGAAAAGGATCAGGGAGATGCAGCAGGAACCTCAACACCAAATTCTGCCATGCTCTCCAACAGGGAGCCAAAGCACCTTGCACAAACTGCGCTTAGATCCTGGAAAAAAGGGCAAACAATAAAAATAAATCTCAGGAGACATGACTTTAGATTCACTTTTTAAAAATTGTTTTTAATTTATTTTATTTTTGCAGTACTAGGGGTTGAATCCAGGGCCTTGCACTTGCATGCTTTGCAAGTGCTATACCACTGAGCAGCACCACCAGCCCTCCCCCCCTTTTTTTCCCTTTTTGAGAGAGGGTCTCGCTAAATTATGCAGACTGCCTCTGGTCTTGAATTTCTGATCGTCCTGCCACTGCACCTGGCCAGATTCACTTTTTAAGTGGAAATGAATTTTTACATAGGTGTTCCTACAAATAAATGCTACATTGAGGACTTAGAAAAATCATTTATCTCTCTTCCTTCCTTCTCTCTTCCTTCCTTCCTTCCTTTCTCTCTCTCTCTCTCTCTCTCTCTCTCTCTTTCTTTTTCTTTCTTCTCCTTCTCCTTCTCTTTCTCTTTCTTCAGGAGGCTTCAACCCAGAGCCTTGCATATGCTAGGCAAGCGCTCTATCATTGAACTACACCCCACCCCCATAGTCTCTTGCTTTATTTTTGAGACAGTGTCTCACTAGGATGCCCAGGTTGGCCTTACACTCACTATGTAGCCCTGGCAGTCCTCAAACTTGCCATCCACTGGCTCCCATCTCCCAAGTCGCTAGGATTATAGGCACACACCCCAAAACCTGGCAAGAAATCGTTTTTTAAAATTAACTACGCTTTCCCCTTCCATCCAAAAAGTTACATAAATCCAGTTAAGAACCGGATAGCTTCCTTGGTTCTGTTAATTTTGGTAGTAAGAACTGCACTTATAAATGGTGTGAGATCTGACAGAGTTCTATATGGGGGAGATCTGTCCCCATGGAGAAGGTCCTACCTCATATTTCATCCAAAGAAACTTCTCTGTTTTTTACAAAAAGATCTTTGGGATATTTTTATAGTAACCAATGATTGCTGGCATGTTTAACATGTCTTTTAGGATTTTTATTCTGCAGCAGCACTTCGGGTCTAATTTGGTAGCTTTAGCAATAACCAGTAGCACAGAAGGGTAATATCGAATGGTTCTGAGCTTCATACTTCTTTTGCTTGCACCAAAATGTCAAAATTGTCACTCCTTCAATGTCCAGTGCCTAATGCTGCCCAGGAGTACTTCTATAAGTGTAGAGGAAGATCTCCAGAGCCCCTGTGACTCCTCACTCTCTCGACCTGTCCCCTCTCCAGCCTCTCCCTCTTGGTCCCTCGAAGCTTCTCACACCTGTGCAGACAGCTCTGGCAGCTCAAATGCCTTCCTTGCCCCTTCTTTCCTTTCTAGTGTCCCCTGCACATGCTGTCTGATTAACTGCTACTGTCTGTCACTCTTCTGTTTAGACATGTTCAAGGACAGTGGCTGACAGCCAGAGCACTCACCACATGTCAGGCCCTGTGCTATGAGCATCCTGGGCATTTCTAAACCCAGTCTCCCAGCCCACGTAGGACATAGGGATGATGTAACCCCTGTCCTATGAAAGGAAACTGAGGCTCAGTGAGGGCAAGCAGATGGGCAGGGGAAGAGATTGCAACACCTGGATTTAAATGCAGTCTGGGTCCAGAGCCCACATGCCCAGTCTCTGCACTGCGCAGCCTGGCCAGCCATAAACCACAATTCATACTCAGCAGCTCAGTCTTGAAAGCTCATCCCAGTCCAGCCCTCCTCCCACCAAGGGAGCCTCTTTGTCTTACAGGATGGAGTCCCTCTGTTCATGTTGTGCTTGCCTGTCTGTGATATTGTGAAATATATACTTGGTCTTCATCCCAGTCTCCCAGCTCATGACTCTCTCCCCGCTTAAAAGCCACAGGAACTAGAATTTTTCTTCTCTAAGGCACGCTATAGCCTACAGCCATAGCCATATGGCATCCGATCTGTCAGATCTCAGAAGCTAAGCAGGGTTGGGCCTGGTTAGTACTTGGATGGGAGACCACCTGGGAACACCAGGTGCTGTAGGCTTGGGAGACAGACCTGGCAACCCACTCCCAAAAATCAACCTGCCATTGAAAACCCTATGAATAGCAGAGAAGCACTGACAACAGTGATTCCCCTGTTGTATGTAGGGTCGCCATGAGTCACATACCAACTAGACAGCACCTAACAACAAGAAGGCAGGCTATAGGAGCTCCCCTTCCCCAACCCCTCCCATCTTTCTCCTGGAGCCCCATATAAAGAAACTCCCATTGCCCCTTGTCCGATTGTAGGTCCTAAGACCCTCCTCATTCCAGAACGGTCCTGCCCTGTACTTTAGAGGGGAGAAAGCCGCACAGAGGGGCCGAGGGAAATGCAGAAACAGGCAGGCCTCAGCTGGGTTTCCCACCCAGTCTATTAGCAACCACGCATCTTCCAGGAAGCGCTGGGAAACCTAGGAGGTCAGAGTGCAGAGAGCATCTGGAGAGGCGAAGGCATGGGGGATCCTGTGGGGTGGTGTGTCCTGGGTGGGGGCCTGGAAACCCCGTGCCCTTCCCCTCAGAAGTCACCCTATGCATTTCTTTATTTGTATCCTCTGTGATGTGCTTTCTAGGTAAATCAGTAAAGGTCTTCCCATGAGTTCTTTGAGTTGCTCAAGCAAATTGATGGTGCCTGAGAAGGGGTGTGGGAACCCTGATTTTAGCATAGATAAGTGACCTGGATGGGAGAAGGACCTGGCAATCCACTCCCGAGGCAATCCTGAAACAATCAGCCATTGAAAACCCTATGAGGGTCGCTATGAGTTGGAGACGACTGGACGGCACCTAACAACAACAACAAGCGACCTGGGACTTATAACTGGCATCTGAGGGGTGTATGTGTGGGGGAGCAGGGGGATGTGCAGTCTTGGGGACTGAGGCCTCCACCTGTAGGATCTGATGTGTGTTAGAACTGAACTGGATTAGAGGACACCTGACTGGTGTCCGCTGAGGGACTGGTCACTCCCTTGCTGAGGGCGAGAAATCCACACACATCTGATGTCAGAAGCCTGTGTTGACTGTGGTGTGACAGCAGAGGAAAAATACAAGGCACTTTGGTTTTTTCCCAATACCCGGTCCCACAGAGAGGTTTTTGGTCTATGACACCCGTTCCCACTTAAATCCTGAATACCTTTAAAGACGCAGCTTGAGCCTCACTGTCTCGGAGGTGTTTTCCGTTTTCGAGGCTCTGCCCTCCCTGTCACAGGCTGCCAGGCTCATGTGCACACTCTGTGCACTGTGCAAAGTCACCTCTCTGAACTGCAGGAATCAGTTGGTGCTGAAACCTAGCTTCACTTCTGTTTTCACCAAGCCGCGTACCTGCAAGCCACTGCTCACCAGAAGGGGAAGCCTTTGTCTTTTCTTCTGGATGATCTCTTTGTTTTAGGAAATTTCAATAATGTAGGCAAGTCATGACAACAATACAACAAACTCCTGTACTCTGGGTGCCTTTTTCCAGTTTCCGCAAAGGTGCTGTCTATGTCTGTGTCCTGGTAAGAAACACACGGCACCCTCAGAGGGGTGAGAAAGGGAGTTTAAAGAAGAGACTAGCTGGGCACACGGGCTGGGATTTGGCTCAGTTGGCAGAGCACTGCGCTGCAGTCTCTGAGGTTCCGAGTTCGATTCCCAGCACTGCAAAAATGGGAGAAGGGCCTGGCAATCCACTCCCAAGGCCATCCCGAAACAATCAGCCATTGAAAACCCTGTGAGGGTCGCTATGAGTCGGATACCGACTTGACGGCACCTAACAACAACAACAAGCTGGGCACAGGGGTGCACACCTATAATCCCAGCAACTTCAGGAGGTGCAGGTAGGAGGATAGCAAGTTCGAGGCCAGAGGCAGCCTGGGTAACTTATTGAGACTCTCTTTCAAGATAAAAAATAAAATAAAGAAGGGACTGGGGTTAGAGCTTAGTGGTGGAGTGCTTGCTTAGCATGTGTAACTCCCTGGTACTGCAGAAACAAAAGAAATGAAAAGAAAAAAGAAAAGAAAAGGCGAGGAAAGGAAAGGAAAGAAAAAAGGAAAGGAAAGGAAAGGAAAGAAAAGAAGACACGCTGTTGGTAGAATGCACACAGACTGAAACCACAGAGGGACACTAAGGGACACAGCAACTACGCACTCAAGGCCTGGCACGGAGGGAGGCAGGACCCTGCACCCTTCAGGCCTCGCCTTCTGACCTCTGGCTGCAGCCTCCCATTGGCTGAACCCCCAGGGAGCCCACGTGATCCGGCTCAGACAGGTTCCCCTCTAGGCACAGGCCAGGATGGATAGAGAAAGGCTGGGTCTTAAAGGTATCTTCAAGGCTTTGACGAAGGAGCTACAAAGTGTGGATGGTGGTTTATGACCCTCCAGGCTGGTGGTGGCCAGCTTAGCTGCTGCAGCTACTATTCCCCTACTGCCCTCACTAGGGTTGCTTGAAAGCTGAAAAAATTTCCTCTCATCTCATTTTGTCATTCCCATTGACATATTCATGTGCAGCTGTACCCCGCTGGCATCCGATCTTGTCAGATCTTGGAAGCTAAGCAGGGTCAGGCCTGATTAGTTCTTGGATGGGAGAATACCTGGGAATACTGGGTGCTACAGGCTTGGGAGAAGGATCTGGCAGCCCACTCCCCAAAAGAATTAGCCATTGAAAACCCTATGAATAGCAGAGAAGCACTGACAATAGTGCCGGGCATGACACAACGTCAGGGAGTGTTTCCTTCTGTTGTAAATAGGGACGCTATGAATTGGATCCGACTGGATGGCATCTAACAACAACATCGACATATTCATGTGTACTGCCTGTCTGCTTAAAATTCTTCCCCTTTCCACAAGCCCCTTTCCAAGTTTTAGAAACCAAAGGCTCTGTCAGCCTCCACAAGAACCACACAGAGAAACTTTGATCTCAACACTATTTTTCAGGTATTGAATCTTACACATGGCATGTTTGTGTCTGAATTGGTCTATCTATTTTAAATCAGAAGTCCCCTGAATAAGCTCTATATTTTCATATACATATTGAACAAAATTGACTTTACAATGTTCACCAAATAATGAATAATAAAACACCCAGGGTGCATTGTAAATTCTTTTCCATGAAGCTTTAAAAATTACTGCCCTACAAAATGTCCTAATAGAAATTTTTAAGAACTCATGGATCCATATGTCTTTATTTTTCCAGTAAAGCATAACTTCTGTTGTGTTTTAAAGTATATGTTATATAAATAAATTCTTGTTGGATTCTGAGATTGTCATCCTGTATAACTTCTAACACATGACATTGGATTGGTGGTCACTGACGTGTGATTATATGTGCTGGGCTCCAGGGGCTCCATCTAATTATGACCGCCCACAGGAATACCATAGCAAGTGAAGGCTATTGGCTGGTGACATGGATTGAAAGTGCTGCAAGGTGGAGGTCAATGCTGCCTTCACTTCTCTGCATTCTGGACACTGATTCCTGCAGCTGTATCTGAGCTAAGGCAGAGGCGAACTGTCTCCGTCCAATGCTGTGCGCACTGCTTGACTCTCCGAGCCTCACTTGTCAGCAGCTCTCTGCAGTAGCTTCCAGGGGAACGCTCCCCCTGGGAGTCTGAACATCCAGCAACAATGAGAGGCTGCCAAGCAAACTCAGCCTCTCGCCGAGCCCACTGATGCTCAGCCACTTACAATCAAAGCAAGGACCACTGCACCCGTGCCCTCCAGAACCTTTTCTCCTTGTGGTGAATGTGAAGGGTGACTTTAGAGATGATGCAGAAATGGAAACCTAAAATGGTTGAAAACGAAAATGGCCATTCTGCTACCCAGGATGTCGATCCCAAGGCCAAATCGATGGATGGCCATGGTGCAGCTGGAAGGGGTGTGAAAGCCGTTTGGGCACCGGGATCTCAGGAACCTATGCTTTTGCTGCCTCCTAGGTTAGGTCTCTTTACAGAAAAAAAAAAAAAAAGTGCTAAGAATGGTATTATTTAGATGGTCTAGAAAATGCATGTAATAGTTCTGACAAGGTAAAAAGAAAGTTCACTGCAGGAAAAGTTTCTATCTTAAACAGAACTGGAACCCAAGGATATATAGAAAAATATTACCATAAAAAGACAAATAAATGGTAGAGAAGTCTTTGATGGGGGAGTGGGATGGGGGAAGTGTACAGGAGGGTAAAGGGGAACCTATATGAATAACATACAATAAAATGCATATATGGAAATGTTACAATGAAAAGCATATGTCAGAATGAATCACATTAAAGTATACATTAAAATTTTCCAATAAAAAATTGTACATTAAAAAAAAAAGAAAAAGAAAGCTCATGTCTTGCAGCCTGCAGCTATAGCCCTGTGGCATCCGATCCCATCAGATCTCGGAAGCTAAGCAGGCTTGGGCCTGGTTAGTACTTGGATGGGAGACCATCTGGGAACACTAGGTGCTGTAGGCTTGGGAGACAGACCCGGCAATCCACTCCCCAAAAACAATCTGGCACTGAAAACCCTAAGAACAGCAGAGAAGCACTGACAATATGTTTCACCTATTGTACGTAGGGTCTCTATGAGTCGGATATGGACTCGAGGGCACCTAACAACAACAACATGTCTTGCAAGAATAGATCCATCATTGAGCCACCGAGGCATTACCTTTCATTGGCTTCTACACAGCTCTTTGATGTGACAACACTGTGTTCTTAGTATCCTAACATCTCGGGGCGACATAGAAGAAGATTCTTGGCACAGACGGTCCAAGGTCCAAGGCTTGATGCCCAGGCATTTGGAGAAGGGGAACTCAGAAGTGAGCGTAAACTGTAGGTGAACGGGGGTGTCATTGTCTTTCAGCACTTTAGGATATGGTGTGGCAAGTGGGGGGCATCCAAGAACAGCCAAATACTGCTTCCACATTTTGGTTGGTTTCTGTTCGTAAAAGCATGGGTAGGAGTTAAATCTTTGACCGATCTGCAGGATTATTTTTCTTCAAGTGTCATTTCATGTTGTTAATGTAGGCTTCCCTGATTGCATCTAAACATTATAGCTGATTAGCATGGAAGAGCCCAATGAGCATTTAGCAGTGAAGGTTGACACCTTCAGCCTTGTGGGTGGCTGCAGGCTCTGTGCAGAGACATTCACTGGCAAAGTTGATGGCTGTCACCTGAAAGACATTAAACACACTTGTCCCTGAAGAAGTTTCCCAGTGGCTACCCCTTGTACTTGCCATTCTCACCATTGGAAATCCCTCCTCAGGGCTGAGCTGGTGCTTCCAGAAAGACCTTGTTGCTATACGAATGTGCCTTCTGGGAGCAGAGGCAGGTTAACCTGTCAGTAGTCAGTATATCTCATCAGTACTTTCATGCTGGTAGTTATTTACACTTAAGGAACTATATATATGTGAGAGGGGCTGGGGTTTAGATCAGTTGGTAGAGTGCCATTCTGCACTCTCTAAGGTCCCAAGTTCAATTCCCGGCACTGCAAAAATGGGAGAAGGATGTGGCAATCCACTCCCGGGGCATTCCTGAAACAATCAGCCATTGAAAACCCTACGGGGGTCACTATGAGTCGAACATGACTTGATGGCACCCCACAACAACAACAACAACATATATGAGAGAGGCTGGGGTTTAGCTCAGTTGGTAGAGTGCCTGCTGTGCACTCTCTGAGGACCTGGGTTCGATCTTTAGAGTTGCAAAAACAGGAGGATTTGGCTGTCTACTCCTGAAAATAGTCCTGAAACAATCAGCTACTGAAAACCCTATGAGGGTTGCTATAAGTTGGATGCAGCTCCACAGCACCTAACAACAACAATATATGGGGGCGATAGGGGGACACACCCTCCTGCCTGGGATTTGAAAACTAATGGATGTCTGAGGAGTCATAGCGACCCTCAGAGGGTTTGACCCTGAAGGTCATAGGCTATGACCCTGAGGGTCATAGCGACCCTCATAGGGTTTTCAATGGCTGATTGTTTCAGGATTGCCTTGGGAGTGGATTGCCATGTCCTTTTCCCATAGCGACCCTCATAGGGTTTTCAATGGCTGATTGTTTCAGGATTGCCTTGGGAGTGGATTGCCATGTCCTTTTCCCATTTTTGCAGTGCTCGGATTGAACTCAGGACCTCAGAGAGTACAGAGCAGTGCTCTACCAACTGAACTAAACCCCAGCCCCTCTCAACTATATAGCTCCTTAAGTCAGAGTAACTACCAGCATGAAGGTACTGGGCAGATATACTGACTACTGGCAAGAAGGTGAGTTTACAGGTGCCTGGGGGATTGGCATGAGTCCAAGTGGGAGCTGTGTTGGTCAGTTTTCTGTCCCTGTGGAAAAGTACCTGGGAAAATCAGATAAAAGGAGGAAAGATTTATTTTGGGTCAGGGTAACAGAGGTTTCAGTCCATAATCAGTTGGCTCCATTGCTTCAGGCCTGAGGGAGGCAGAACGTCATGGCGGGGCACAGGTGCTGGGGGAAAGCTACCAGGAGGCACAGAGCAAGAGGGAGGGACCCGGGGACAAGGTATGCCCTCCAAGGGCATGTGCCCAGTTACCTAATTTCTCCAAGTAGGCTCCATCTCTTGGTTTCCATGGATAAACTTCTCAATGTTGTTGTTAGGTGCCCTCAGTATTGGACTCATAGTGACCCTCATAGGGTTTTCAATGGCGGACTGTTTTGGGATTGCCTTGTGGAGTGGATTGCCAGGTCCTTTTCCCATTTTTTCGGTGCTGGGAATTGAACTCGGGACCTCAGACTTGAGTCGGATACCGACTCGACAGCACCTAACAACATAACAAACCTCTCAATAACACCATTAAATTATGAATCCATCAGTGGATTAAGCCATTGAGTAGGTCCGAGCCCTCGTGATTCAATCACTTCCCAAAAGCCCCACCTCTGAACCCTGGCAGCCAAGCCTTCAACACATTGGTTATTTTGGGGGGATATTTCATATCCAAACCAGAAGAGGAGCTAAGGCAGGAATGAGGTGAAATGGGGGGCCTAGATGCTGGTCAGGATTTGTTTTTCAGGGGCCTGATAACTTCTGCCTGCTCCTGCCTGGAGGAACAATTGGAAGAGTGAGGTGAAAACACTCAACCCTGCCCTTCACCACAAATGAGCTCCATCAATACACATCTGTGTAGCAATTTCTACTTTAAAGATATATGTTCACTCGTCTTTAGCAGGCTCATGATCTCCCTAATCTAAGAAGATATAGTGGTTACCCAGATCCAGAATTCCTGATGTGCAGCTCCAAGTTTTGAAAATCTCCATAGTTTTTTTTCCCCCTGCAATCCACTTGTTAGCAAAACTTCATTAAATTTGAAATGAGGCCATTTACAGTCCTCATTTCTCCCACTTAGAGCAAAGTTAATTTTGCTGCAGAAATATTAATGTGTTTGTGGGTTGTAGGTCCAGACCCCACTGGGAATATTACATAATATGCAGCATAGTCACTGTCATTTTCTAAACTCTAAAAAATTATGAATTCTAAAAATGTATATGTTCTTAAGGGCCTCCAATATGAGATTGCAAACCTACATTATTATCAACAACCTCTCTTAAAGGCTTATCTAAAATCTGAGTTTTTAACTTTTCATGCATTAGGTTGGCTATTATTTAAAACAACATACACAAAATTTCAAGTGTTGTGGAGGATGCAGAGAAATTAAAACCCTGTGTACTGCTACTAGGAATGGAAAATGGCACAGCCTCTGCAGCAAATGGTATGGCTGTTTGTCAAAATATTAAAAATAGATGTGATCTAGCAATTCTACTTCTGGAAATGCACTAAGAGAATTGAAAGCAAGGACTGGAGCAGATATTTGTGCCTCTGCGCATAGAAGGATTATTCATAATAGTCAAAAGGTTAAAGCAACCCAAGTGTTCATTGGGAGATGAATGGATACAATGGCAATGTGGTATTTACATGCTCTAGAAATATTATTCAGTGTTTAAAGGAACAGAAATTCTGACCCATGGTCCAACATGGATAAGCCTCAAGGACATTATGCTAAGTGAAGTAAGCCAGGCATAAAAGGAAAAATTCTGTATGATTCCACTTATGTGAGGTACCTAGAGTGGTGAAGTTCATTGAGATAGAAAGTAGAAATATGAGTGGCAGGGCCTGGGGAAGGAAAGAGGAAGAAGTTAATGGGTCTAGAGGTTTAGTTTGGAACAATGAAAAAATTCTGTAGATGGATGGTGGTGATGGTTATATAATGTGAGTGTACTTATGCCAAGGAACTATACCCTATAAAATAGTTAAAGTGGTAAATTCTGTACTTGGTATAATTTACCAGAATTTGTTCAAAGTTTAAAGTATAACTTTTAAGAAGTTTTTTTTTTTTTATAGATTGCTTTTTTTTCCTTTCCATTTTTTCCTGGCTAGAAAGTGGTATTACCCAAAGTATACTATGCCCTTTTTGCTTTAAGTGGATTTATAAATTCTTGAAGACTGCTAAGCTAAAGTTATCTGGGGCAGTAGGTACTCCATAAGAGGTGACACTGAGATATGACCAAAGGTTGACCATCTATGATCTGGGACCCCTGAGATCTCTCTGGGACTCAGCAGTGTGACTAGGGACAAGTGCATTAGCTACTTTATTTCACTCTTCAGTATGCAATACTAATGCAGTCTTATGCAAATTAAGTAGCTAATCTGATTCCCCAAATGCCAAACTCTTTCATTAGAAGTGGCTGACAGCAGGAGAACCTGGAGTTTGAAAGTCTGGATTCCTGTGCAGGAGAAGGAATTGGGGTCACTGTGCTCCAGCTGGGGGACTGGGAGCAGAAAATGGCTTGGCAATTCTTTTGGAGAATGCCCAGCTCATCTGCTGTTGCAGTGAGCAGAAACTAAATTCTTTGACTTGGCTGCTTAACTAGACCCACCCTTTCTTGGAAGAACTTGCGTCAACAAACTACAGAGTAGATAGAAAAGAAGACCATGAGCCAGTTTCTGGGTCTGCAGTACTGTGGCCCAATCACATGCTGCCTTCCACCTATTATAACTGCTGCTGTTCAACATTTGTACCCCTTGTAAGAGGTCTATGCAGCTTTCTTTCTTCCAGGACTGTCAGGGAAAGTCCCTGGATCCATCCCGCCCTTAGTGTGCCAGCAAGCACTCGAGGACGCCATATTTAACAGTTACCAGTCTTTTTCTTAGACAGAATTCCCACCTTCCCGATGTGTTTGCTTGGCTGGGTATACATTGAATATTTTACAGTTCTTTAAAATATAGCTAGATGCTTTGGGACACATTCCGTTGCTAGACTAAAACAATATTGTCCTGCCAGAAATGCTGAGTCACTATCTTGACAGATTTCTCATTGCAGGGCATCATTTTGCCTTCCTGCCATCTGCTCAGACTTACCCAGTCATAACTTGCTCTTTCTTGTGGTTAGTCAATCCACACTGGCTGGTGAGTGTGACTGATCTATTTTCTGGATTTTTTTACTTTTCCTACTTCTCACAATTTACTGTGTTTACCTCCTGGCCTCGGGAAGGATTTCCTTGGGGACCCAGTATTTCTGGGAGGATCAGGTGCCTTGAAATACAGCAGAAGCTCCCTGCAAACCCATGTGTCCAAAGGGTCCAATTAATCCTCACCCCTCAGCCAGCTCCTTGATGACCAGCTCCCAGAAGGCATTTTAAGGAAAGGACACATTGACAAGCTAAACTCTAGCTTACAGGGAGCTAAATTGGAGGGCTGTTTTACTAGTTCTATGGGGTGAAGCTGGAATCTGCAAATGGCCTATTAAGGACCTTGAAGTCCCTCAAATAATTTCCATCCTATCAGATAACCCCATGTTGGCAGGAGGTAGCTGTCATGCAGGCTTTTGTTTGCATTCTTTCTGCCTTATCTCATTGTCTCTGATATTCTTCTTTCCTTTTTAATGGTAAGGAGTTTAGAAAAAGGGTCTCACTGAAGAGAAAACAAGCCTAAAGGAAGTTATAGAGGATGTGGTTTAATATGGGGCCATGTCCTAAAAAAGCAAGAATCTGTGTACCCATGAGCAAAAAGGTAAGAGCCCACATGAACACCAGTGGGCTTTGTTTTCCCTTCTGCACTGCCTGACAGAGTTCTACCCTGTATATACTAACCATATAAAAGTTTTATTTCCTTCCCAGCCTGTGCTTCCCTGACTCCCACCTAATCATTCTTCTCTAGCTCCTGCACAGACAGCTCATTCTGGCCACCGGCTGCCCAGAATGTCCTTCTCAGCAGTGACTGATGATGGCCCGTGTCCTCTGAGGGTCTCCAGGTCCACCCTGGAAACTTTAGGAGGCCTAGATTTGTAACCTGCACCATGAGTCTTTAATTTCTTTTCCCCTTGGCCTTCTAAATTATTATTGATTTCCCCTGCAACTTACTAGCTTCCTTTCAGTTCCTATTTGTCTGCACTGAGTCGTGGTATTCCTGTGTCTTCTCCCACAACCCCCTGAAAAGTTGCTTAGGTCACTGAAAAATGGGAGGCGTGGAAGTCTCAGCTGCAGACTCACTTCCTGCTGGTCACTGACTGTACACCCTAGGCTCCTTTGCTCAGGAGACAGACACTGCTGTGGAGGCCAAGGAATATCTTGTATTAGCTCTTTTGATAAGTATGATGTGATTCTGAGTACTAACTGCTGAACTAAAGGTGTGTGTGTGCCCCCTGGATCCATGTGGTGAACTTCTGGTCTTCAATGTGATGGTGTAAGGAGGCGGGGCATTTGGGAGGTGACTGGGGTTGGACGCCATCATGCCATGAGAAGAAACAGAAGAGACAAGAGCTCTCTCTACCTTGTGAGGATATGGGCTAGTCATCTATAGAATGTTCAGCAAGAGGTCCCTCACCAGACCCAATTCTATTGTCACTCCAAAGTTGGACTTCCCAGTCTCTAGAACTGTGTGTAATGAGTTTCTGTCATTTCAGCTTCTGTATCTATGACATTTTTGCTATAGCACCCTGAGCAAAGAAACTCAAGGAGCCAAGTACTGGCCCAAGGCTTGGGATTGAAAGTATTATTCCAGACAGTCACCATGATATAATCTTTGGAGAACTAAGGTTTGTGTGGGCCATATCCTGAGTGATGGAGATTGTTTTGTGCTCCCGCTTGATGCATTTGTGAAGCCCCAGCAGTTAATGGTCAAGGTGGCTTCAACCTTGCCTGTCCTTAGTGGGTGACATTACAATGGAACGATGTGACCTCCTGCTCATATGATCGCAGTTGTTTGTAATATAAGAAGGGCCCCACTAAAGGAATTATCAAGGGCATCTGTGAAGACAAAGAGAAAAGAAACTTGTGACATGTTCCCTGAGACTTGTGTGTAAAGTGATAAAGAGAAGATCTTACACGTTAATAGGGGCTAAAAGTAGGGCTGCCAGATAATACCCAAGATGGCCAGTTCAACTTGAATTTCGGCTACATGGTGAATTCCTTTTTTTTAGTATAAGCGTGTTCCATTTGTTGTCTGGTATTTCTAAGTGCTAGTTCTGACAACATTGCCTTAGAGCCTTGCTACTCAAAGTATGGCTCTGGACCAGCAAAAACTGCATCACCTGGGAGTTTGTTAGAAGTGTAGAGTTTCTCTCAGGTCCTACCCAGACTTATTGTATTAGCCAGTGCAGGCTTCTATAACAAAAAATACCATCACCTCAGTGGTGTACAAAGACACTTATTTCTCACAGTTTTAGGGGCCTGAAGAATCCAAGATTAAGGTGTTAGCAGATGCTGTGTCTTGGGAGGACTCTCTTAGTTTGTGGATGGCCACCTTTTTGTTCTGTTTTCACATGGCAGAGTGTGCGCACAAGGGAGAAAGAGAGAGAGAGAGAGAGAGAGAGAGAGAGCGCGAGCGAGCGCGCATGAGAGATCATCTCTCTTCTGTCTCTTCTTATAAAGGCACTAATTCCATTCAGGTAGGTTCGACTTCATGACCAAATTATCTCCCCAAGTTCCCACCTCTAAATACCATTACATTGTGGCTTAGGATTTCAACATAGTAATTTTGAGGGTTGACGAGCATTCAGTCCATAACACTTACTGAATCAGAATCTGCATTGTATAACAAATTTCCAAGACCTTAGCCTCCCCAACAAAGTTTGAACAGCATTGTTTTAGGATTTACAAACTACTTTCTTAGACTCATCTCACTGATCTTCACATTCTCCCAGGATACTGTCAAAGGAAGAGGAAGCAGGGAAAAGATTCTTGTGGCCACATTGTCTTGTTGTCAGAATGAAGATTTAAATGATGTTAGGACCAGTGAGCATACCTATTATTTTCTCTCTTCAAAAGATAGTGTTTCCTCCTATCCTACCTCCTGTGGCCAGGTCTATTTAGCTACCGAGGAGAGTGAGATCTGTCAGAGATGTACAGAGGTTGATTGAGTGGGGATAACAGAGGTTCATATCCTATGGTAGCCACTGCTCACATATCCTTGACTATGGTCTCAACACTGCAGATTGTACCCAGCAGCTGCCACAGCAGCCGTGTCTATGTGTATTCTGTTAGTTCAAGTCATCAGGAATTTCAACAGGTGCCATTAATTTAATAACAAGTTTTTTTTGGGGGGGAGGGGAATAACATAATCACTGGAGTAAATGGACATATCCACTGTGGGAATCATTTTGATTTAAGAAACATTAAAATCTGAAGTAGGTATGTTTCTGAATCAAGGAAGTATAGTAAAGAGCTATAGAGTGGGATTCAGGAAATTGTCGGGAGAAATATGGGTGATGGAAGGCATGCCTGGTCAAATACTTCAGAGACAAGGGCTGCAGCAGTGAGTGCAAACAGAAGAATGTGTCTAAAGGAGCCTGATGGATAAAACATAAAGATAGGAAGAATCTTCTGGTTTATCAGAGACGTCAGCACACAGGCTTTGGTTTATAAACTCCAGACCATGGCACCCTATCAATCCTAATAGGTATTTCTGTTCCATATCCATTAACACTTGCTGATAGACTTTTTTAAAAATAATATTTCTTTTCTTTTTATTTCACATAGGTGATAAGAATAACCTTTCTTTCTTCTTCTTTTTTTTGTTTCATAATTCCTAACCATTTAAAAATGCCTTTCATCTGAAAATGTACAAGGGGGAAAATATTATTACCTGCATTACAAGTAGAATCCTACTTATTATTATTATTATAATTGACACATAAATTTGTTCATATTTATGGCATCTCGTGATATTCTGATACATGCATACATTGGGTAATGTTTAAATCAGGGTGAGGGTATCTATCTCCTCAAACAGTTACCATTTCTTCATGGTGAAAACATTCAAGATTCTTTCTTCTAGCTTTTAGAAATATATAATGCATTATCATTATGGATAGTGACCTTCCATTGCAATGTTGTTGTTGTTGTTAGGTGCCATTGAGTCAGGTCTGACTCATAGTGACCCTATGCACAATAGAAGGAAACACTCCTCAACACTGTGCCATGCTCAGCACTATGTCAGTGCTTCTCTGCTATTCACAGAGTTTTCAATGGCTGACTGATTTCTGGATTGCTTTGGGAATGGGCTGCTACATGCTTCTTCCATTTTTGCAGTGCTAGGGATTGAGCTCAGGGCCTCAGAGAGCACAGAGCAGCACTGTACAGACTGTGCTAACCCCCAGCCCCTCCATTACAATAGCTCACCACAAGTTATTTCTTCTTCCTAACTGTAACTTAATACCCATTGATTAACCTCTCCCAATCACAGCACCTAATAACAATAATCAAAAGGATTCTTTGACTTTCAGAGTACTTCAGTAGAATGTCTGTAAGTGAAAAACTTCTCTTATATGATTCTAGATCAATTAATATTTGGATGAGAAGAAAATTCCAGCTAAATTTAATTCTATAAGTCTATGTTGATTATCTTTTTACTATACTAGGAAATATAAAGTTGTAATATTGAGATCCCCTTTCAGCAGAAGAATTTGAAAAGGAAACTAAAAGGAACCATGAGATTATAATTTTTCAATGGGAATATAATTTGAGTCACAAATATGTAATAGCTTTATTATTTTTAATAACACTGATTGAGTAATAAAATAGATACTGTAGGAGGTTAAATACAGGAATATTCCTGCAAATGACTTAGTTAAACTTGGTCATTTTCTCCACTGCATGAAATCCTCCAATGCTTCCTATTGGTTTTGGGAGAACATTTAAATCTGGCCCTTGAGTATGAGTATGGATCCATGCACTTCTCTACTTATGTGGTTCTTTCCTAAACTACAAGCCAGCAGGATAGTGCTTTAAGTTCCCAGCTCCACTATCCTCTCTCCAGCTACTGTGCCATGTGCTGACTCTTACCACCATCTTCTAGCACTTAATCCGCAGCACCTTATATTATGCTTGGACAAGAGGGAGTGTTTAATAATATTGCTGATGGACTGAATGAACAGCATAGATGCACTGAATCTTTTATAGGGCTAAGAATCTATTTCATTTGTTCTATTAACTTGGAGGGAGAAGTATTTAGCTGTTGTTTGTTAAGCTGTAGAAAGAATGTTGGGCTAACATATGGGACTCTTCTAGCTTTCCCCCTTGTTAACTGGGTGCATATGGACTAGTGGTCTTCTTTGTCTGGGCTTCATCTGCACATTGAGGAACTTGGCTGAATAGTTCTGACTTCCTGTAGCTCTTACTTCAATGGTCTCTATGGTCTCATTCATTTTCTTGGTGGAGATCCATTGCTTCCCCTACCCACAATAAGGACAATGTTTTGTATTTCTTTTTGTAGGAAATCACATATGTGCTAATATCCAGTGACCCTGTGAGTATCCATGGGCATGCGGTTCAAAACACAGCCTTCATTTTAGCCAGGGATCAAAGGTAAAAGGTAAATACAGAGAGGGAACAAAGCTTGAAAATTCAAGCACTTAACTCACAAGACCACCTGTACATCCTTTGCAGTATCTTTCTGCAGAGTCATTGGGAAAAGACACACTCAAAGCTACTAATTCACAGCAGAATTGACTGGAGAAAAGGCTTCTTCCTAAAAGGCCAGACACTATAAAACACTCAGTATTTGGGGGTTGTTGTTGTTCTTAGGTTTCATTGAGTGGGGTCTGACTCATAGAGACCCTATGTACTACGGAAGGAAACACTCTCCAACACTGCGCCATGCCTGGCACTATATCAGTGCTTCTCTGCTGTTCATAGGGTTTTCGATGGCTGTTTTAGGAGCAGGCTACCAGGTCCTTCTCTCATTTTTGCAGTGTTGAGGAATCGAACCGAGGGCTTCCAAATACACAGAGCAAGCACTTTATCAACTGAGCTAAGAGTAGCATGTTGTTAATATGAGTTTCCTTCTGTACTCTAATGATTTAAGGTATGAAGATTGGTGTTTTGGGCAACTTGAAATGGTTACAGCTCTTTCTGAAGGTGTCTTGGTTTCACTTTGTTAGGCTGGTCCTGGTATGATTAGTAATGTCATTGTTGATAGATGTTACAACTGTAATGCAGCAGTGTACAAAATAACACTCAGCCTGTACCTGGCTTGCACTCTCTGCTTACCTTCTGCAGATTCTCCTGAAGTTTATATCCATGCGCCTTCTTATTCCCTTTGGATCCCAGCTGCTTCATAGGCTTGAAACTGCCCAATAAGGCCCTCAGAATGGACTCCTCTCTTAGCTTCTCCACCTGCTGGTCAATCCCTAAAGATTCCTTGAGTCCAACGTATCATCTACGTCACCCACCTGCGGCCCACTGACGAGGGCCCTGGCAGACTCCTCTCTTCATGTCCTGCCCTGCCTGCCAGCTCCCAGCCAATTCCTCCAGCCAGCTTCTCCACCCTGTGCAAAGCCAGGCCAAGCCCATTTCTGAGTTGAATCAGCAAACTCAGAAGTTCTTTATTTGGTGGTCGCCGCATTGGTCAGCAGAGCAGCAAGATAGAAACAGCTGTGTCTTGTCAGGGGGTTCTGGGGGGGCACTTGCCAAGGCAGGGGGCCCATGCCTGCAAATGATGTCCCCATTGTCCTTCACCCATCTTCTTTTACTTTTTCAAAACACGCTGCATTTTTTTTTCCCTCCAAGGTTGAAAAAAGTGATAGTTGGATTTTCATTTTCTATTTAACTTGTGATTTAAAAAAAAATGTAAAAAGAGCTCTGAAAATTTAGCTATTGATAAAAATAGCCCTTCTATCTTAAAGTCATTAAGTGAACATAAAGGGGCTCTTTGTGATCTCAGGCTACGTGTAACCTGGCATCTGTCACCATCCCCGTCCTCATCCGAGGCCAGGCACTCGGAACAAGGATTCCACGCTTAATGGCACCTTGAGAGTAAGGGCTCCCAGGTGCCCATCAAACTTGTCACTCTCCACAGCTGTTGCCCAGTGACGCTCGTCCCTCCACCCTCCATTGCTTTTGGCATGAACAGGTCTGCAGAGCTGTGCCAAGAGCGCGTGTGTCAGAGTCGCGCAGGGCTGGCTGTGCTGTGCCACCACGTGACACTGAGGCCCTCACCTGGCTTTGCTGTGCCCGTTCCAGCACTCCTCCTCGTTGGACGTGCCAGCTGTCACACTCTCATCCTTGCAGATGGTGTAGGGTAGCGCCGACCAGACCTTCTTAGAGAGCTTCAATTTCTCTTTTATGTCTGTGACCTGATCAAGAAACCAAGGATAGCAAGTGAGTACCCTCCTCAGGTTTTGCCAGTTTCTACACAGGGATGGAACACAGGGGCAGGTCCAAGACCTGTGACGGGAGGGGCACCAACTTTCATTTCTCAGAGGCACCATGTTGCAGGGTTCATTGCCCAGGAAAGCGCCCCCCTCCCATCTTCCTCTAGCTTCTAGCAGAGTGTTCAGGTCGTTGACTCTCTGTTTTCCCCCTTTTCGGTCCTTCTATCTTTTCAATGGGCTGGGATTTAGCTCAGTTGGTAGAGTGCTGCTCTGCAGTCCCTGAGGTCCTGAGTTCGATTCCCAGCACCGCAAAAATTGGAGAAGGACATGGCAATCTACTCCCCAGGCATTCCCGAAACAATCAGCCATTGAATACCCTATGAAGGTCTCTATGAGTTGGACAAGACTTGATGGCACCTAACAAGAGCACAGGAAGGGGAAAGTCATTCTGAATGCAGCTCAGTGACATGCCCAGCTTGAGAACAGATGGCATGAGAAGCTTAGTATGGGTGACTTGGGGATTTTCAGGCTTAGCACTGACTTCTTATCTGCGGGAAGGGTAGGGATGGGGATTCAATACCATTTTGGCTCCATCTAAACATTGAGGTTCACGTGGAGTCTTAGTTGCCTATTCTGTCCGTGCAAACACTGAGAAAGCCCATGGATGGATAATATGCATCAGTTATGCACTGAATTATGTATCCACAAATTCATATTTTTGAAGCCCTGATCCAAAGCAACTCAGAATGTGACCTTAGTTTGAGATAGGGTCTTTGACAGTGAGGTCATTAGGGTGGGCCCTAACTGAGCACAACTGGGGTCTTCAAACAAAGGGGAGAACAGGACACTGAGAGGTACAGGGAAAAAGACGATGGAAAGAGACACAGGAAGAGGACCGTCATGTAGGAGCCAAAGAGAGAGGATCTTAGGATGGATCCTATCCTCAGAACTCTCAAAAGGAACCAACCTTGCTGACCATCACACCAGATTTCTCATCCCCAGAACTTTGAAACATTACTGCCATTTTAAGTCACCTAGCTTGTGGTACTTTGTCATGGCAACCTTCAGAAACTCATACTGAAGCAAAAACTGTTGGGTAAATTAGGTCTGCTGGTACATTCCTATAACCCCAGCACTCAGGAGGCGGAGGCAGGAGGACCAGTGGAAGTTTGAGGCCACCCTGGGCTACATAGCGAGTCCCAGGATGACCTGGGCTATACAGTGAGACCCTGTCTCAGTAAAAAACAAAACAAAACAAAAAAATTTGTTGGGTAAACATTTGTTGAGAATATTTACACAATCTCAAAGTGGCTCCCATACATGATTTATGACCAACAAAAGGACCACTGTGACTCTATGGTGCAGAAACTCAGCGGGCCTCTGCCTTTGCCAAGTGAGCAAAGTGGTGGGATAATCTGGTGCTGTCTACGGCCTGATGTGACAAGCCAAGAAGCACATGTTACACAAGCAGCCAAAAATTCAAACCCTGACTTTCAGATCATAAGGCCACACAGCATAACCTAAACTGAGGGACATCCTAAAAAACAGCTGGCCTCCAAAATGTCTATCATGAAGGATCAATAAAAACGCCCATGAGTTATTTTGACTAAGAATTAGAGACATGATATCCCAATGCAGCACACAATTTATGATTAAATGTAAGGTTAGAAAAATGATGGCCAAAAGGGACATTATTGAGATAGTGGGGAAAAAAAAAATTGTGCACTGATTCTATTGTTGTTGTTAGGAGTCATCGAGTTGTGTCCGACTCATAGCGACTCTCATAGGGTTTCCAATGGCTGATTGTTTTGAGATTGCTTTGGGAGTGGATTGCCATGTCCTTCTTCCATTTTTGCTGTGTTGGGAATTGAACCCAGGACCTCAGAAACTACAAAGCAGCACTCTACCAACTGAGCTAAATCTGAGCCCACTGATTCTAGTAGATAATGGTATTATATATGTTAAATTTCCCAACTGTAAGATCATACTTTGGGAGAAGGACCTAGCAACCCACTCCCAAAAATCAATCTGCCATTGAAAACATTATGAATAGCAGAGAAGCACTGACAATAGTGTTTCACTTGTTGTACGTAGGGTCACTATGAGTTGGAAACCCACTAGATGGCACCTAACAACAACAACAACAAAGATCATACTGTCATAACCGGAGAATGTTGTGTTCTTAGGAGATCACATGGGAGTATTTGGAATTAAAAGGATAAGATTTTCACAACTCTGTAGCTGTTCAATAATAAGAGATAGTAAATATAATAATAAATATACATATATACAGAGAAAGAGAAAACAGATGTGGCAATTTTTTAATGATTGTCTAATCTAGATGGAGAGTATACAATTTTCCTAAAATGCAATTTTCAGTGAGCTTGAATTATTTTTCAAAATTAAACATGAAAAAACTGTCATATTTTATGTGTCCTGCATGACGTCTCCCCCACATTTCTGGTAGCTTGTTGTGCTATGGGGCCTTGTGTGTTGCTGTGATGCTGAAAGCTATGCCACCAGTATCTCAGATACCAGCAAGTCCACCCATGGTGGACAGGTTTCAGCTGAGCTTACAGAATAAGACAGACTAGGGAGAAGGACCTGGCAGCCCACTTCAGAAATAATCAGCCATTGAAAACCCAATGACTAGCAGAGAAGCGCTGTCAAATATAGTGCCAGGAAATGAGCCTCCCAGGCTGGAAGGCATTCTGGGGAAGAAATGTCTGGGGAAGAGTTGACTCCTCAAAGTAGAGTTGACCTTAATGTCAGAAATGGAGTAAAGCCTCTGGGACCTCCTTTTGCTGATGTGGCATGCCGCAAAATGAGAAGAAACATAGTGACTGCAACAGTGGGCTCAACCATAAAAAGATCATGTGCATGGCATGGTGTTGGGCAGTAGTTCGCGCTGTTGTATATAGGGTTGCTATGAGTCAGGTCCTACTCGATGGCACACAATGACAATAACAAAGCACGGTGTCTAATTTGGTTTTGCTAACCTTCAATAAGGGCTAGTATCACTGGGCTACCCATCCTCATGCTATTCAACACAAACCCCTAAGGAAAACAACATAGATATCACTGGTTCATATTTAGTTCAGAAAACGATCACCATCTTCAGGACCGAAATATTGTCAGCTTTACTCTGTCTCTTAAAACCAAACCATAAGGATGAACATGTTCTTTTCTGTTTATCTCATTACTAAAAACCCCAGTTCCTGCTAAATCACATATTCAGATTCTGAGAATCACAGAAAGTATACAACTGTGTGATTTCCCACAGGTTTCTCCTCTTTTAATACACGCAAAACTCAACTATGAACATTGTGCTCCTCCTTTTTTTTTTTTTTTTTTTGTAGGTACTGGGGGTTGAACCCAGGGCCTCGCATTGGCATGCTTTGCAAGTGCTGCACCACAGAGGTGCACGACCAGCCCCGTCCCTATTTTTTTTGTTTTTTGTTTTTTTTTACTTTTTGAGACAGGGTCTTGCTACATTATGCAGACTGCCTCTGGTCTTGAATTTGCAGTTCTCCTGCCTCTGCCTCCTGAGCCGCTGGGATTACAGGCGTGCACCACTGAGCCCAGTTTGTGCTCCTCATTCTTTACATTGAACTCAAGCATTGCTTCCTCCAAGGTGTGTTCTCTGGCCCCAGTTAGATTCAGATGAAAGTTTCTGTGCAGCACAGGACCATGTTCAAGATCCCTGAACAAGACATATCTGAACTCTGACCAGTGGCTTCCTCTCCCAGTTCTCCCAGACTCCCTGCTTATTGCCAGCATTGCAATAATGTGTGACAGCATTGTAATTTGTCTTACCCTCACTGCTTAGTAAACCATCCCAGTTTGTGGGGGACACCGGGATGCTAATTTTTTAGCACAAAAACCCCCAAGTCTTTGGTAAACTAGGATGAGCTGGTTACACGTCTTAACCCACAGCAGGTACTTAAGAAATGTCAGACACACTGAGATAATAGGTCTCATTGTCCCATTCTATTACAAGGTCACAGAAAATATTGCTAACACTAAGTCATCAGGGATCACAATAATGTGTGTTCTTCACCTCTAGAGGACTGTGGGCTGTATTTGGCTACGAGCTGTGCACGGGGGTGCATGTGTGGGTCCCCCTGACTGCTCACTGTGGCACGTTTTATAATCAGGGCATGCTCAATCTGGCATTTTGGTAGCCGTGCGTTTTTGCCGTGTAATTGAAGGAGATAACAGCAGAGGAGCCCTGGGAAATGTAAATGCTGTTTTAACATTCTGCATGGAAACCGGCCAATTCACCTCCAGACTGTGATGGAGGGGCAGACAGGCGAACAAATGGACACGATTAGCCACTGGGAAAGAGCACGCCTGCGATTCTAAAGTACGTCTGACTGACGGCAGCTTATTCTTCAGCAGCAGGACAATTTTTCAATCCTCACATTGTTTAGAAATATTTTCTCATTCTACTTACTTTTTTGATTTCTGAAAAAATATATGTAACTGCTTTGCCATACTCCAGACCTGAGTTTTGGTTTTCTGTTTTGTTTTCAAGGAAACTTAAGTTTATGTAGCTGTGAGCTAAGCTTTATATTAACAAGTGCTTTTAGTACAGATAGATTATTGACAGTAACACTGAAACTTAATTCATGAACAGCACAAGCCTGATGGAAACAGGCTTGAGATCTGATACAAAATTTATAACAATATCCTTTCTCTACTTCTCAAACGAGCTATACTAGGATGAATTAACTCTGACACTTAGAGATGGTATTTACTATTGGCCCAATATAACATGAATAATTCTGTTATATTAGTACTATTAGGAGTGGGTATTACATTTTTTTATCTATTCTATTAATGATGGGCTGGAGTTTAGCTCAGTAGGTAGAGGGCTGCTCTGTGCTCTCTGAGGCCCTAGGTTCGATCCTCAGCATTGTAAAAAAATGGGAGAAGGACATGGCAGCCCCCTCCCAAAACAATTCCCAAATAATCAGCCATTGAAAACCCTATGAATAGTTGCTGTTGTTGTTGTTAGATGCCGTCAAGTCATGTCCAACTCATAGCGACCCTCATAGGGTTTTCAATGGCAGATTGTTTCCCTGGATTGCCTTGGGAGTGGGTTGCCACGTCCTTCTCCCAGTCCTATGAATAGTAGAGGAGCACTAATATAGGGCTGGGCATGGAACAGTGTTGGGAAGTGTTTCATTTTGTTGTACATAGGGTAGCTATGATTCTGACCAGACTCAAAGGCACCTAACAACAACAACAACAACAACAACAATAACAACAACAATTCTATTGATAGATTCTGAAAGTTGGCAATTTCTCATCTAAATATATACAGTTGGGGGTTCACAGAGAAAACCTGAGCTCTCCTTTCGGACTTCTCTGGAGTTTGTTCTGATCTTTGACTTTAGTAGGGACATGCCTCTTAATTTAAGGCCTGTCGAAAGGTCCACGAAGACCTGGTTGCATGGGGACATACGGGCATCGCTCCTGTGCTCACCCTTACACAGCTGTACAATCAAACCAAAGAGGGAGGAAGGTAATAAGGCAGAATGATGGCTAAAAACAGATGAGTAAAGTTAAGGAGCAGGAAGAAAGAGTATTCAGGCACTTTTATCTGACAATTTCACTTAAGAAATAATCTTACCCCAAATATTTAGCTCGAATCTCAAGAAATCCCTGACTTAACTTCCACTTTACAGTAAATACAAGGGATTGGGGAAAAAATTAGTAACAACATAAATAAATGATCAGACACAGTCAGTGAATGAGAGTTTGCATAAGACAACTGGCTTCCACTTTTCAAAAGCATGCAAGTAAATAAATAAATCAATAAAGGCAGGAAGATGGTTCTAGATAAAAAGAAACTAAAAACACACCGACCAAATGTCAAGTGTAAGACCTTGACTGAATCCTGGATTTGGAGGCAGGCACCCAACTGTTAAGAGTTTTGAGATAACTGGGGAATTCTGAAGATAAAGACAGATATTAGTTTCTATGATTGAAGTACTATTAATTTTCTTAAGGGTGATGATGATATTGTGCCTGTAGAGATTGCCCTTGCTTTAAGGAGATTCATGCTGAGATATTTAGGGATTAAATGTCATTTACTTACTTGAAAATGGCAAGCAAAACAAAACAAAACAAAAACCCTCAATCACTATCAAGCATCTCAGAGGGGTATATTGATGTGCATTTTACTGTTTTTTTTTTTTAAAGCTATTTCAGTAGTGTTAGAAAAAGTTAAAAATAATGACAAGTTGGGAAAGAAGTAAGACTTTTTTGTCAAGGCACATTGCTTTTAAGGTCCTAGTTGGATTCAGTCCAGGGCAGTCACTGACCCACTGTAATGAGGCCACATGTGAGCTTTCAGGGAGCTAAGACACTAGGGTTCAATCTTCACAACTCTTCCTTGCCAAAATATTATCACCATACCCTTTGTACAACTGGGAGACAGGGTTTGAGAGGATGAAAACTTGTCACACATCCAGTAAATGGTGGAGATGTGATTTGGATTCAAATTTTAACTTGGAAATGGTTCTTGGTAACCACTAGGCTCAATAGTGTCATTGGCTGCAGCCGTGGCCTGCCGAGCATGTGTGTTGGGTTGGTGGGGAGGCTGTGTGTGCATCTCCAGGGATGTGCAACTGGTTCAGGATGAAAACACTGGAACTACTGTTTCTACTTTTTCAATATAAAATATAAGAGGGATTGTTGTTATTGTTGTTAGGTGCCGTGTAGTCAGTATCCCACTCATAGCGAAACACTATTGTCAGGGCTTCTCTGCTATTCATAGGGTTTTCAATGGTGAATTGAGTTTTGGGAGTGGGTTGTTAGGTCCTTCTCCCAAGCCTACAGTATCTGGTGTTCCCAGGCAGTCTCCCATCCAAGTACGAATCAGGCCTGACCCTGCTTAGCTTCCAAGATCTGATGGGATCGGATGCCACAGTGATACAGCTGCAGGCATAAGAGGGATTAAGCTTTCTTAATATTTAATTTAATTAGGCAGAGCAAGAGATCAACAATTATAACTAATAATAAAATAGAACAATTATAACACAATCCTGTAATAAAAGGTGAATATGGTCTCTTTCAAAATATCTTATTGTACTGTACTCATTTTTCCTGTCTTGATAATGTGAAATGACAGAATGCTCATGTTACAGATGAAGTGAAGTAAGTGCCATAGGCATTCTGACGTAGTGTGAGGTGAATGACATAGGCATTCTCATGGGATGTTAGGCTATGAGGAAACTTTGAGGCTACATCAGAAGGATGATTATCTGCTTTAGGTGATTCTTGGTTATCGAGCCATTACAATGTCAGATGAGTAGCATGTGCAGCATGAATGTGACGGATAAAGGCGTGAGTCACATCCTGGGTGAGATGGAGCAGGACAATGTGAGCGGCCATCACCCTACTCAGAAAGGTGTATAATTAAAACTTAGGAATTGCTTATTTCTGGAATTTCTTATTTAATATTTTTGAGCCATGGTTGATTGCATATAATTGAAACCACAGAAACTGAAACTATGGATGGGGGGAACTACTTTATTTTTCTACCTTTTAAAAAAAACATTTAAAAATTTAACTTTTAATTTGTACGTAATAATTGTACATACTTATGTAGAATCATGTGATGTTTTGATATGTGCGTAGACTATGTCATGTTCAAATCATGCTAAGCATATTTATCTCCTTAAACACTTTAATCATTTCTTCAAGTGAAAACATTTGAATTTTTTTCTCTAGCTTACTCATGATATATCTGTAGCATTACAAAGTAAGAATAAAACATTCTTTGTTCTATCTTTATTTCATTCTTCAAAAGTTTCTATTTTTGCATGAATTTTATCAGGTACAGAATAGTTTAGCTCAGCAGTGCTAGTACATATTTTATGCCTAAGTAATTATAAGTACCTTGGGTGTCTATGATCTTGAATATTTTGCTGATAGAGGTGCAAGATCCCCCAGATTTGGAGATCACTCTTCTGTAGTGCAGGAACTGTCATAATTTATTTTGAGTCAGTGAGTTAGCACTCAAAAAATCCAGTAACATTCAGTGAAATCATTTTAATGAGGTAGGAAAGTATAATACAATTTAGAAGAAGTTCCAATGCATTGGTTAAATAGGAAAAAAAGGCTTTTGTTGCTAGTATTCCTTCATTAAACACTTATTACGTATCTTTATAGGTCAGGTTTTAGTCTAGACTCTGGGGATGTAAAGATGACTAGTACATATTGCTGCCCCTTATGGATTAGTAGCCACACTGTCTGGTGGTGGGGGTGGTGAACAGATATGGAGCAAATGTCATAGTCATGGTGAAGCGAAGGGCTATGAGAGCACTGATATCAATTTGTCTTGAAGTTTCCTTTTTTTTTTATTAGAAATTTTTAATGTACATCATAATGTGATTCATTTTGACATGCTTTTCGTTGTGACAGTTTTCATATATGCAATTTGATAAGCATTATTCATATAGGTTACCCCTTACCCTCCTCTATGTTTCCCCCCTCCCCCCTTCCTATCTAAGTTTCCCATCCAAGTCTTCTCTATCTTTTACTATATAGT